>CAUYRH010110056.1:0-28914 GCA_963574655.1 Perodicticus potto
ATAGCTGAAATAACCAACGACAGATTCTCTTCCTTGCCTATCCGGAAATGTCTTTCATACACTACAGGGGTATATGTAGAGGAAGCCAAGAGCCACACGACCTCTGAGCAAGATGATTTGCAGCTGGGGGGCGGGCCCTCCACCAATTCGTCCACAGGTGCTCCTTGCAGAGAAGAACCCAGCCCATGGCGATCCTCAGGCACATAGTCATTACCTAATACTCCCCTCACCTGTTTTGTGCTGTCTCAATTAAAGTCTGCTATGGAGGTTGCTCGAGGCTACCCTGCAATCAAGGTTAGCCCGCCTCCTATAAGCTTGTACCTCTAATCCGTGTCTCTCCTGGTTCCTTTCTGCTGTGATGGAGACCAGGGCCATAGGGGCACCGACACTTCTGCTTAGTCGTCAGGGAAACTATGAACCTAGGACTACCTTAAAATTAATTTTTAGTCTGAATTTTTATTTTTAATATTTATTTTTATTTATTCTACTATTGCTGTATGCCTAATCCTTTACATTATTTATTATGTTTAACATCTTTTTGGTGTGTATACACATGCATGCACACATCTACACACACATGCATATACATATAAATACACATATAAATTTTTATGTTTTTTACCTTGTTATTATTATGTTTTGCTTATGATGCATAACTATAGACAAATAAATGAACTATCTATACCAACCCTTTCCCCAAAATATCCCAGTGCCCTTACCCTAATCCAGGTCACCATTATCTCCCCTCTCTATAGTTGCCTCTTAACTAGTCTTTTTCCAGTTTTGGCTTCTTCCACACTTTCACCCTAGTGAAAACTACCCTTCTGAAATGTGAGTCTACTCATATTGCCCCACTGCTGAATGGTCCCCATGGCCCTCAGGATGACATGACGTTCCTTTGTGTGGCTGGAAAGGCCCATGGACAGCTGCTTCCATCCCTCCCTGCCATCTCACCTGGCACCTGGCCTCACATTTCCTGCTTCAGCCACAACAATGGGCATCCAGTCTCCAGGCTTCAGCCACCACAATGGGCATCTAGTTTCCAGGTGTTGTGTCCAGCTCAAGGGATCCCCCAAATAAATCACCGAGAGACTGAATCCAATGCAAAAGCAAGAGGTTTATTTACAAGCCCAGATCTGGGGGCCTCTCACACCTGGCGCAACAGGAAAATGGAGAAGTCCACGGCTTCAAAAAGAGGGGGTTTTTAAGGGTACAGAAAGGAAAATGGGAGGGGGTGTGGGGTGAGCTGATAGAGGTCTGGGGGACTGAGTAATACTTGTCCTTGGCTGGTCTGGGAAGGAGCTGCTATCACTTGGGGCAGACACAAGAACGAGGGGTGGGGGAGGGAGTAAGTTACTTAACGCTTTTGGCATGTAACTACATAATGAAGGCTGAGGAATAAGATGGAGTTAGTTTTAATAAAATAAAGTTAGCTAAGTCTTTACACAGGCTTCAGCCACAACAATGGGCATCCAGTCTCCAGGCTTCCATTCACTTTCAGGCTTTGGCACAAAGTTTGTTCCTTTTGTCTGGAATATTTTTCTTCTTCATTTCTCTTTCCTTGACTAATTCTTACTTATCTTATAGATAGTCTCTTAAAGGTTCCATTATCCATGAAACCATCCTTGAATCCCTATCCACTAAGTTAAAACTAGATGCTCCTGCTTCTCATTTCCAAAAATCCCAATACTTGCCCTCTTGCTGTACTGTGCAGTAAGCTCCGTGAGAGCAGGGCCATGTCTGTTAGCTCAGCACCAATACAGAGCCTGCCATCACATGGGTGTTCAAAATCCTGAAATGAATGACGGTTGAAGGAATAAGTCGTCAGTGATCTTTGCCCTCAGCATCATGGCTCAACCCTTCCCACATCACCCTGCTCACCCAAATTGAACTTGTTTGAGTTCCTCGACCATGCTAAATCATCCCTCCCTCCCAGGTCTGGCACATGCTGTTCCCTCGGAGAAACCCTCTTCTTCCTCTTTACCTTGCTAAGTCCTGCTCATCCTTAGTGTAGGTTTCAGCTTTCATCCGCCTTCCTCTGGGAAGCTGCTCTCGCTCTCTGCTGCTGTCCAGCTGGGGCTGCCTTTCTGCTCCTGTAGCACTCCCTGCATGTTTCTCTGTGCTTGCTAAAATACGCCTTGTCTGCTCTCCTTTTCTTCTCAAGTGCCTGTCACTGTGCCTCTCACTGGGTCTGTGCACCTTCAGCTTCTGTAGAATGAATAAATGAGTGACCAAGTATTCTGCTGAATACACCTTGGAAAGCACTGAAGAGACAGTGTCCCCTGAGTACTTGTTTTTTCTTTCTGTGTTCCTCAGCTGTTAGGGTACCGGCCACATATGCCGGGGCTGGTGGGTTCAAACCCGGCCTGGGCCTGCTAAACAACAACAACAACAACAACAACAACACCAAAAAAATAGCCAGGCGTCGTGGTGGGTGCCTGTGGTCCCAGCTGCTTAGGAGGCAGAGGCAAGAGAATCGCTTGAGCCCAAGAGTTTGAGGTTGCGGTAAGATGTGATGCCAAGGTACTCTACTGAGGGTGACATAGTGAGACTCTGTCTCAAAAGAAAAAAAAGGTCCCTGAGTTTTATTGATTATGAATCCTATTTGTATAAGCACTTTGAGCATGTGTCATATTTGTACATACATACATACATATATATACACACAAACACAAGAACTTTTGTATGTGTACAAAGATGCATGCAATATGAGATACACAGAAAATCAAGGTGAGACAAAGTATCAAAATAAATTTAAATAGCTGTTATCATTTTTTTCCCCTGACATGCCATCTTCAACAGATACTTCTGATACTTCAGAAATCACACAAGCCATTGTAACATGGAAATACAATGCATTACTCACACATTTGGGGTTGTTCAGGTGGACACAAGCCTACCGTACTGCCAGTTGTATAAAAGTACACCACATACAATTATGTGCAGTATGTAATGCTTGATAATAAATGACTGTGTTACTGAGAAAAATAATCAGTTGTGCAGATTTAAGAGCACCAAGCTAACCTGAGCTTAAAACATAATTTGGAAGGAGTAGGACTTTGTTCATAAACTCTAGGCCTCAGTTTTAGTAGGTGTAAAATGGGAATAATAAATAATAGACATTCTATGAAGCTTTGCAATGATTAAAGAAGACACTGTGTGAAAAAATCTTAAGTAATACACTGGGTACTTAGCAAGTATTAAACATTATCTGATTTAAAGTATTCCTTCTAATGAATTATTTTTAAAGAGTTTAAGATACATTTATACTGCTGCTCTCCTTTTCAGGTATTGAAATATTAATTCACATAATAGAAGTATATCTATTTTCATTAACCAATTTTATTCTGCTATAGAGAATGTTATTGGAATAATAATGTTAATTGTTATTTTGACATAAAAGTTACTTTCTTTTGACATAAACTGTAAAAATATACTATAATGTGTATATTTCGTAAGCACACGGGTACGAAAAAATAGAACTGTTCTTTAGTATATGCAGGTACCTGCCATTTTTAAAAGTACGTGACAGTGAAAAAATCACTTTGGTAAAATTATAATAGTATGTTACATTTTGGTCAATGGATGATCTACAAAACTCCTTCAATGCTAATGAAAATTAGACCAAATGAACTATTTAAAAATTTAAATATTCCATGGAGAACTCAAATTAAGTGGAATATGTAAAGTCATAGATTTGGTTGAGCTGTAACTTGCTGATAAGGAGATATTTGAAAACATAGCACAGTATCTGTGTATGTGCACAGTAAATACAGAGCATAACTCATCTCTCTTTTAATTAAATGTTCATCTGAATGTCATGATAATGCTGCCTAGTGTTTTACAGTCCCCATACTGTCATCTATTGCTGAAAAAAAACTTAAATTACATTGAAAATTGAAGCTTCTGTATAAAAGGCTATAGGAAAAAGTCCATGAAGTGTGGGACAGAATGAAGGCCAGAAACACTGCATTCCATTACCATTACCATCCTTCATCTGACAAAATGAAAAACAAAATGCTGACGTGTCTCGGGTACTATTCTGGGCCCCAGCAGCACAGTAATAACCAAAGCATATACAGTCACAGCTCTCACATGGGGTGGGAACAAGTTGAAACAGAAAGTAAATAGTGCTAAGATAAGTGTGTTGTAGAACATCGTGTAGTGAAATATGCTGGCAGGAGACTGCGTCAAGTAAATGGCTAAAGAATGATGGATGGTGAGGGGAGCTGTTATAGGTAGGTTGGTCAGGGAATACTCTGATGAAGGGACATTTGAGCTGAAATTTAAAGGAAATTAAGGAATGAGCCATACACTTATCCAAGCAGAGAGACAAGTCAGCTCAAAGGTTTTGAGGCGAGTTGGTCTGCTATGTTGGAAGACTAGCCAGGAAGTCAGTGTAGCTGGGTTGAGAAAGTAATGATTTTGGAGAGGCTATCTAGGGGCCAGGTCATGTTAGGTCTTGTGGTTCATGGTAGGGACTTTGAATTTTACTTAAAGTGTGATGGGAAGCCCCTGGATGGTTTCGAGTGGGATCGGGATGATGAAGATGCACTTCTAGGTGTTGTGTGACGCACACGGGCGAGGGAGGAGCAGGGCAGGGGTAGAAGCAGGGAGACAAATAGGAAACCACTGAAATAATTCAGTTCAGAGATGATGGGGGCTTGGCCTGAGAGGGTGGTGGCAAGTTTATGAGGCCAAGTCTACACACCCCACGTCTGGATGTCTTTCAGTGGCACAGTCCTCAGAATTTGCTGATGGATTGGACTATAAGTACAAGAAAAAGAAGAGTCAAATATGACTTCAATACAATTGGTTTGAAGAGTTGGGTAAAAGGAAGGGCTATTTACTGAAATGGAGGGAACAGAGTTTTAGTAGAAAAAAAAGTTTCGTTTTGGATATTTTAATAAGAGATGCCTATCAGATAAAAAGCGGATGAATCAGTAAGATAGTTGGATCCACGTGTCAGGGCTAGAGATGGGAATTTAAGAACTATCATGATTAGTTGGTGTCTCAATCTAGAAGACTGGAAGACATCACAGGATTTTCTTTTCTGTCACTGATTTTCTTCTCTTAAGCATAAGGTAATAATGTCCTTCATTTTTAATGAAGCAGTCTATTATTATTTGAGAAAATTCTAAGAGCTAATTTTATCTCAAGATATAGAGATTCCTTTGGAAAGTAAGGAATGTAAGATAATTATTTAAAGGGTTTCAGATGCATTAGATATATTCAAACTTCAGACTTTAAAACTTCAAAATGGGCTTTTCAGGATTGAAAGTAAAAATTTTTAACATTCATTCCATTTAAAACATGAAAATGAAAGCATACTCTTTCCCAAGAATGCAAAAGGAATTTGAACAGTATAAGTGGTCTGCCAAGGGTGAAAAGCAGCGAATGGTGAAATTTGAGTTTGAAGCCAGGTCTTTCTCCTTGGCGACCCATGTTTTTATGCTGCACCACACCTCTGATGGTCAACTATGTTGGGGAAATAAAGAGAACGTGAAACCTTTTATTCTTCTTGCTTGCTTTTTTTTGGTAAAAAAGTATAAAACTTGTTTTCAAATCATAAAAGTGTATAATATTAAATTCCATTATTTTAAAAGCCAACCTTCTTTTTCACATAACAGTTTGAGCAACGCAACGCATCTGTACTTAATTTTTATTATGTATTTTTAAAGTTCTATTGATTTTGCTGTTTGAAAAAGGGATACAAACATTGCAAAATTCACTTAATGTAAAAAATACAAAAAGGGAAGTTGTACCACATCTATGATAGAGAATCACAATTAAAATTTGGATGATTACATTTTAATGTTTTCTGTGCATGTAGATACCCATATATACTTTTTAAAGCAACAAAGATGGAAATATGGCAAAATGACAAAGTGTTGATAAATTACGGACATTTCTCCAAAGTAATAAATAAATATCTGTGTTGCTTATTGTATCAGCTTCAGAGTATTACATTGGTAGGAAAATAATTTATTTAGCAAATCTCCTACAGATGGATGCTTGAATGATATCCATTTTTTCCTACTGTAATCAGTGTTGTGAACAACCATGTTGAAGGATATTATATGCAATAAAAATTTTGACGTCAAGAGACAGATTATCCTTTGGAAACATTATACTAGAATATAAGAATGCCCATTTCTCCACATTCTTGCCAGTGGTTTATTGTATAACAATTGTCCATTTACTCAAGGAAATGCAAGTTTACATAATTTTCATTTGTAGCATTTGTTACTTTGTTACTTTATAGCCTTTGCCAGTATTTCCATGGTGGCATTTATTTCTTACTCTGTTTGCATTGTTAGACATATTTTTCATAGTAAAGATATTAGTCTTTGACTGTCATGTGTTGTAAACATCCCCCATCCCTTCTCAGCTTGTCTTTTGTCTCTTAATTCATGTATGTTTTTTTTGTCTCATGAACGTTTTACTTCAATCCATTCTACATTTTGTGGTTTGCTGCCATATTAGCATGTTTCATTTTAGTTTATATTGCATGACTTAGCCCATTATTTTGGCAATATAATGATACTATGTGGCATTCTATATTTTTGAAGTGCTTTCTTATAAAGTATCTTGTTTCATCTCTAGAGAAATAGTCAAAATGAGTGTTCATTTTTCTTATTTTAACGACGAGGAAGTTGAGACCCAGAAGAGTAAGAAATAAGCCAGAGATTATATATAGCTAGTGAGTGTCCAGACTGGGAAAATAGCATCAGCTTCGACTTTGGAACTCTTTCCACACCAGTTAGTATTGTTCATTGATGGTCTATGTGTACGAGACTCCTAGTCAGTGTTCACATCTGAGTCTGTGAGTATTTTCTCCTTTTAGCATTTAGCAGTAGTCAGAGGTATGTGGTAGCTACTCCCTAAACAGGGGAGTGACAGATGCTGCACATCAGCGAGGATAAGGGGTTCACCTTGAGGGGTTACTGCAGTTGATTGGTGATGGCTGCCTGAGGACTATGATAATGATTCTGAGGTTGCATCTGGGCCCAGTTGGAAAGAGTGTGATGATTGATGACTGACATTTGCATCTGAGCATGGCAAAGCTGTGTATGCATGCTAATGAAGAGGAGAGGAGACTTATGTGTACAATTTAGTTTTTGCTTTTGAATTCCTTATCTGATTTCTTAAGCAGTCTTTCTTTCTAGTGCTTTTTACTTTATGGCATAAATTTATTCTAGTCTAGGAAACTTATATGAGATTCATCCTTGTTTCAAAACTATGATTTTGTCAGTTATACATACTTTTCATGCGAGTGCGTATGTTATAAAATAAATCCCTTGAAAATCCTCGGTCTTCTTGTTCACAGCTGCATCCCAGTGCTTGCATATATTAGGTACTCAATCAGTATTTATTGAATGAATGAATGAAAGTCTAAGTGGTTTTCACATCTCTTTTGGAGCTACAGTTCTTTTATGTGTTACTTTCATTGATCAGAAGCCTAAATCCATCTTCCTTTGTGTATTGAATGGGCTTAGAAAATATTGGAATCAAACAGGTTAAACAAGACATTTAATTTCAGTGAATTTCTAGAGGTGCCTCAGAAAGCCCTGTACTTATATGGATTGAAATCTTCAAACTCTTTCTCTAGCTATTGATTAGATTAAGACATATTTAGTAGTCTCATGGAGTGCTATCCCTGGAAGGAGCCTGATCATTAACTCATTTGCCATTCTCTCCAATAGGATGAAATCTGTGTGGTCTGAGATGTTAATCGGTGTAACAATAACACCCAGCACAGTGCCTGTCTTCTTCAATTAAGTCTCCACTTGCCTCCACAATGGAGGAAGAATTGGTAAGTTAATTGGTCAGAGCCAAATTTTATTATGTGCTTGGCTTAAAGGGCATTAAAACCCAACACTCACTGATAGGTTCTCTCTTCTTAAAAAATTGCCTTCCTGTCTCTTTCCTAGAGAGTTCAAGGTCATAGATGAAAATTCCTTACTCTTTCTTCTCCTATTCATTATAGCTAGCTAGTTGAGTAGAGTCAGAGCCCTTGTTGTGACCTGACCATCTTTCTTTTTCTGAAAGCAACTAATGTATGGTGGACTCTAAATTTAGATTAGGAATAGAGGTGGGAGAGGAAAATAAAATATCCCAGCTTAAGCTGATCTTGACACCTAATCACTTTTGACTTAAGAGCATTGAACCATTAATAAATTGGTATTTTGACTCTTTTTCTGCTACTTTTGATGTACAGGTTGTTGATCTGAAATCATTTAGGGAGGAGAGTTGAGTAGCAGAAGACTGGTGCGGCATCCCAGTGTCAATTGGCTTTGCTTCCTTTTGATAGCAGTAAAATTGGGTTTATAATCTCATCTATTATGGGTCATTGTACTCACTCAGTAAATGTTTATTGAGTCCAATAACTGTTCATAGCCTAATGTTTGTCACCCACCTAGGGCATGTCTCACAAATAATTGGCCTCTGCTTTAATTATAAAATGTCAACTATCTTAAAAAGACTAAAATTTTAAATTAGAAAATCATAATTCTGTATTGTATTTATTTTAGGAAAAAAATTTGATCATCGTAGGGACAGACGGTGAAGTTTGCACCTTTTTTATAAAAACACAAACAGGAGCTTTTAGAAGCCTGGTGCTAAAATCACATAAGAATGAAAATTAAGAAAGGAAAGCTGGGCTGTAGGGCATTACTTTTGTGCAATTTAGATATTTTACAATTCTACACAATGACAATTGAACACATCAATCATCTTCATCAGTAGGTCTATAAACTTTGTAAATGGAGTTCAGAAATAAAAGAAAAATACATCTAGATCCTGAAAACACACCCAGCACATAAGCAGAAGTGAAAGTAATATAAGCAAATGAAAGGGAAGTCACTGGATTGAGGATGTGATTTGATGTACTCCCCTGAGAAAAAATGTCAATGTATAACACTATTGAAATTGGAGCAGGTATTTTACAACAAAAGAAAGGACTAAACTAAAAATCAAGAAATATCCTGAATAGGAATTTTCCAATTTTTTCCTACTCCATAGTTGCTCTCTCTCCCCAGTTTGAATCCTATAATTTGGGACTTTCTATAATTCTTGTGACTCATTGAATCACTTTCCTAAAAATGTTTAGAGACTTCCATTCATTTGAAATAAAGATAGCGATGGTGTGATTTCTATTGTTGGAGACACGGGGAGAAAGGAAGGAAATGAGAAGTGACAGGACAGGAGCCAGGGATGGGATATGTCCTAGAACAGAAGTGCCATTGACAATGGGAATAAGCAAGAGACTGTGCCAACAAACAGGTTCTTGTTTTTTTGCTTCATTGCTCTGAACTCCCTTGAAAGACTTTCCTTATAAGTAGGATGACTTCATAATTTATTGTTGAAACAGAGACTTTCAAGAGTGGGAGGCAGTGCTATGTGAATTATTATGGCTGATAATGGTGTCAATCTGACTTTCCTGGGGAAACTGGAATAAATGGCAGCTCTACCTCTAGATTTTGGTGTCTGTGAGAGCCACCTCTCATAATTGGCACCTCTGTCCTCTCTTGCAGATATCATTAGAGTCTGCTCAGTATTCTTGATCATCAACTGGCTCCCAAGGGATAGACACCTCACCTCTGTTTGCATTGTTCTTCTCATAGCACACAGCCTGGAGGGTGGGACTGGCCAGGGCTGCTCCCTTTTATGAGAGAAGCACCCACAGTCTCCGTTTTCTTTGTCTTCTTCTTTGTATCTTTCTTGCTCAGTGCTCTGTGTTAGTGTGCTTAGCCAGTTGAGGGAGTAACTTTCCCAGCCGGGGGCTGAGAGCTCTCTCTGCAAACCGTTCTCTTACTGGTATGTTCTGGATGTGGCTTTTCTCACAAGAAGTCCAACAGGAATTGTGAGTTTAGGAGTATAGAGGCAAAAACAAACAAACAAACAACCAAAAAAAAAAAAAAAAAAAACCAGACCCTAAAACCAAAAAAGGAAAAACAAAGACAAAAACACCAAACAAAACCCATTCCTCTAGCTGGGCTGAGATAAGTCAGTTTGAGCAAAAATAATTTCCCACATAGATCAATTTAATTTATTGGGTCCCTGTACTGATATTGGAGCTCAACTAGTAATAAATTATTCTTTTGCCCAACTTATATATAAGATAGATAAATATATGTGGAACCTTTCCATTTTCTCTTTTTTACCATTTTAGCCTTCATGATGGTCAGAGTTTGATTTTGAGGAATGTTCTGTTTTTTCTCTGCCTAGAATCTTTGGGCAGTATCTGGAGCTTTTGGAGCTGTATAACTGGTCTGCATCACTTTCTCAGAAACCTATAATTCTCCAACTGGGTGCAATTCACAAACATTTCATAGTCCAGGGACATTCTTTTTACTTACTTTCAGATACCAACTTTTTCCACTCAGTCAGATATGTTTGGCTCTACTAGTTTACTAGTAGATTAAAGATCATTTCTAGTCTCCTGGAGAGGTCTTTTTTTTTTTTTAATTAAATCATAGCTGTATACATTAATGTAATTATAGGGTACAATGTGCTGGTTTTATATGCCATTTGAAGTATTTTCATCAAACTGGTTAACATAGACTTCACTGCATTTTCTTCATTATTGTGTTCAGATATTTATACTCTACACTTAGTCAATTTAACATGTACCCTTGTACCTGAAGAGGTCTTTCTTTCCATCCTACTTATTTGCTCCAGCCTCTTTCCAATACATGCTCTTGATTTTGCTATTCATCATGTTTTACTTTTCTTTTTTAAAAACATGTACAATGTCCTTTTTTTTTTTTTTTTGAGACAGAGCCTAAAGCTGTCACCCTGGGTAGAGTGCTGTGTTTTTGGTTGCAGCCGTCATTGTTGTTTGGCGGGCCAGGCTGGATTCGAACCCGCCAGCTCAGGTGCACATGGCTGGCACCTTAGCCCACTGAGCCACAGGCACCGAGCCTGTACAATGTACTTTTAGAAGGGTATATAAACACACACACACACACTCACCTTTTAAAGGATAATTTTTTTTTTTTTTTGTAGAGACAGAGTCTCACTTTATCACCCTTGGTAGAGTGCCGTGGCATCATACAGCTCACAGCAACCTCCAACTCCTGGGCTTAGGCAATTCTCTTGCCTCAGCCTCCCGAGTAGCTGGGACTACAGGCGTCCGCCACCATGCCCGGCTATTTTTCTGTTTTGCAGTTTGGCCGAGGCCGGATTTGAACCTGCCACCTTCAGTATATGGGGCTGGTGCCCTACTTTATGAGCCATAGGCACCGCCCTAAAGGATAATTTTAAAACAAAGTCAAATAATGCGCATCGGAAACTTCTCTATATGCCTTTCCCAATTTCATTCCCACCCTGGGCAGTATTTTCAGTTTTGTTTTAATCATACCCTTGCTTTTCAAAATAGTTTACCAACTTTGTTTTATGTATCTATAAGTAATATATTTTTCTTAATTTTACCTTTGAACTTTCTACAACTAGAAACTGTATCAGTTATCTTTTGCCGAAAAGAAGCCACTCTACAACTTCCTGGCTTAAAATAATAATTATTTACTCACAACATTTAAGGTGAACAATTTGGGCTGAGTTCAGCTAGAATGGTTCATCTTGTTCCAAGGGTGTCAACTGGTCTAGCTCATGAATTAGTGGTCAGCAGTGACTATGTGGCCTATCTGGTCTTTAGTGAGCTGATAGCCCAGGTGGTGGAGGTAAATAATCCCAAAGGCATCTTCAAAGGCATTTCAACAATGTTGTTTCTTCCCCACCAGGAGCATGGTTCTCCCATTTGTTAACATCTTCTGCTATTTCTTTTCTCAGGGTCTTGTAGTTCTTTCTGTAGAGATCCTTCGTGTCTTTTGTTAGGTATATTCCCAGGTATTTAATTTTCTTTATCAATTAAGGATGGAGGTGGGTAAAAATCTTTCTTTGCCACTGTAGATTTTTCTTTTTTCTTTGTAATTCTGTCAAATTTTCCTTTAGAAATACTGAAGATATGTTATTTTATGTATCCAAGTTTAAAATTGAAATTTTTTTCTGGACAATTATATTTTTCATATTACTATTTATTTTTTATGTTTTTCATTCTTTTTGTTTCACCAACTTCCCCTTTTATAGGAATGTCCAGCCTACTGAAGAACTCCTAGAATTTTCATAGTGAGTGCCTGCTGAAGTTGAATTTATTAGTGTTACTTGTCAGAAATCTTTTTTTTTATTTGTTATTTAATTCTTTTCCCTGTATATAAGAGAGTGACAAACTTTCTCTCAACACTGAAAACGCCATTGCACACTATTCTGATGGGCAGTCCATTTGCCTCCCATCAAGGCCTTTTCTCATGGTTACTTCTTATTCCTACTCACTTGTTTTTGGGTGTTCTATAATTTCAATATAATATGAGCAGGTATAAATTTCTATTTTGACTGTGTGGCATTCAACATATTATTTTGGTGGACTTTATGGTTTTTTTTTGCAATTATTGCATCTGTCCTATTATTTCTCCTCTTTCCTTTTTAAAATTTTAATTAAATGAGCATTTAACTTGTTCACTATAGTTTACTTTTTCTCACACTGTCATTCCTAATTTAAGAATTTACCTTAACAAATTCTGGGCACTATAAATCAAATCAAAGACTAGTTGTTTAATGTTCCTATATTTGAAACATGTACTGTAATCTCTTTGAAGTCATATGTGTATTATTCGTTTGTATCATTCTCTCCCTTTTTGCTAACCTCTGCTTCAGAGTTCTAACAACTGTGTTTTGAAACTCAGTGCTTGTTGGGTAAGTTAATAAAAGGGATACTCGTTAATTTTTCAAATCAAGCCTCCAGATACTGACATGTAAATACCATATTTTTTGGCAGGGCATGGTGGCTCACGCCTGTAATCCTAGCACTCTGGGAGGCTGGGTGGATTGCCTGAGCTCATAGATTCAAAACCAGCTTGAGCCAGAGTGAGATCCTGTCTCTAAAAAATAGCTGGGCATTGTGGTGGGCACCTATAATCCCAGCTTCTGGGAAGATTGAGGCTCACTTGAGCTTGAGGTTGCTGTGAGCTAAGATGCATGGCATTCTACTGAGGTTGACAAGTGAAACTCTGTCTCAAAAAAATACCACATTTTGAAACTAAGGATGATAATATGTGTGTATGTGTGCGTGTGTGTATTTGTATGTGTGTGTGTGTGTGTACGCATGCGAGAATTATTTAACTGTCCAGACTTTTTCATTAGAGAAAATCCATTCCATTATACAGCTAAGGCAGAGGAGGAAGAATGCAAGTTAGAAGGAAACAATTGAAATTTCTCTCTCTATCTCTTCCTTGTGCTTCCCCACAGAAGAAATGAATGCCTTCTCTGTTTAGGGGAGGAAAAACTTTGACCTCCATATTAGCTGTTTTAATCAGAGGGTGGTTGGTGCCAAAGCAGGGTGACTTTGCTAGTTTCTTCTTAGCTCTCTGTCAATCTCTTGGAAATACTTGTAGTCAGACATTTCTGTTTTTCTATGTTCATGAAATAAGCTGGATCAGGTCTTTATTATCTTAGTTACGGCTTCCTCACCTGTAACTTAATGTTTGCGTCAGGATATAGTGGATTCTGAATTCCGAGCCCTGAATGGAAACAGGTAGCTCTGCCTTAGTTTCCAATCTAGCTGTTACCAGAGATCCCTAAATAAAGCCGATAATTTCTTTTCTATTTAGCTCAATTTTGTGGATTTTTTTTTCTATGGACTAGATAGATGAGAAGCCAAAAAGTGAAGTGGATGGTATAATCCAGATATCTGACCCCGGAATCTTCATAGACGGTGGTGTTAGAAACAAATGCTCATAAAGAACAAAGGTTGAATAATCATTATTGTAATTTATTATAATAAATATAATAAATTAGAAAATGTTAAAAGAAATTTTAATAGTAAAATATGGCTCTTTAGTCTTATATAAAAATTGGTTATTGGGACAAAAATAATAAAACAAAAAGATGATGAATTAAAATGGCTTTAGGCAGACTATATTTTAATTCTTTTGTTTTATTTTTAAGTTTGCTATTGATTGATTTTGCAGTTTTTGATGAGTAATGTTAAGGCAGGGATCAAATTTATTGGAAGTTCTTGCATTCTTGAAATTACTTTGTGAGATTTATTGAAATGAATGCTTTCAATTCTCTATTCACCTTCTCAATCATTTTCTGAAGAAACTCTTAAAATTTTTATAGGTAGAATAAAAAAAAGTCACCAAACCCAGCAAACAACACTCAAAGGAGAGATCACCAAGGAGTAAAGGAAAAGACAAGACTCAGAAATAAAACAGCCTGACAAATGTCCGGGATGAGAAAATACAAGTACATGTTCTTGAGGATGTTTTATTTACAAATGAAAATGCATAATTCCAAATAATAAATATCAAGTATCCTGAGGCCTGTCATCTAACACACTCATGTATATACTCTGAAAATAGGAAAAGAATGGTTCTATGGAGCTTTATTTTGGAAGGTGCCCCAAAACAACAACAATAAACATCAAACACCAGCCAACCAACAAACCAAAACACCATGAAATTCACTAGAATTCTGAATTCACTGCTCTGACTAGTTTACACTTTTTAATTTGGTTGGAATGGAAATAGTTTGTCAGAGTTGACAAAGCTAGTTAGCCAGGATCCCCCCAGTAGTTAATGACTATTTTCACGATAATTTAGTGGCTACTGAAGACTCTTGAAGAAACATGGCTTAAGATTCATCCTGGAGCCTGTGATCTAAATGTGCTCCCCCACCCCTCCCAGAGTACCTATGTTGAAACTTAATTACTAGTGTAATAATACCAAGAGGTAGAGCCTTTAGGTGGTGATTAAATCATGGGGTTAGGACTCTTATGAATGGAATTACTGCCGTCACAAATAGGTTGAAGGGAGGATCCCACTACCTTTTACTGGGCTCAAACTCAGCAGCTTCGGTGTGTGTGGCTGGTGCCTTACTCACTGAGATATGGCGCCGAGCTAGCCCTGTTGCTTTGACTTTTTTTTCTCATGTTCCTAAACTTCCCTTCAGCAAAGCTCTTAAAAATGATATCTAACAGAAAAGTTGGAGTCTTAAAAACAAAATCAAATAAGATAAAACTTACTTAAGGTCTTATTGTCTATTTTCCAAATATCATGATTTTTTCCATAATCCCAAAGCACGTGTTCATTAACTGCTTTGCAAAAGTGAAAATGAATGTGTCAAGTTTTTGAGACATGCACTTTTCTGATTACTTAAGCCTCTTAAAAATACAACCGATGCACGCACACTACTCACAAATTCACAAACATTGAAGACATCAATGGGCTTAACATAGGACAGATGATTCAACTGTTTTTTTAATCATAGGATAGAATTAAGAAGATAATAAAGCAGCTTATGTTGTATGTATGTACATTAAAGCCCCAAGAGAAGTGAGATGGATCCAAAGCGAGCCTTGCATAGGAATTTCCTTCCACCCATTATAGACGAAGCATCAAGAACTCTCTAGACTTTTTTTTTTTCTGAAATACTTATGTCAGCAGAATAATTGAATTACAATTTTAAGATTGTGGTATCTGACATGAATAAAGCGTAAATTGCATCTCTGTTTAGTCCTATAAATGTTGATGAGGAAAACAAAGATTTACCAAATGATTACATAAACTGTGAATATTCACATTACAAAAAGTGTGATCTGATTTTGCAAAATTAATTGCTTCTTTTGATACATTTAAGTCTTGTCTAATAAGCCATTAACTGCTTTGCAAAAATAAAGAGGAGGAAAAGTAGAATTCTCGAAAGCTGTATCTTTAGGAGCCATAGCTAAGCAAGATCTTTCAGAAATGCAGCTAAAGTATGGCTAAAACTATAAAGCCATAAAAGATAAATTTTATTAATAAGATAGGTTTCACACATCTTCAGAAATGTATCTTTCAATATATCTAGTTACATATTTCCTCTTTCGTTGAGTTCTGTGTTTTATAGGGTCTTCTCTCCTCTTGTTTGAGTGTAGTTATATGCTACTTCTGAGCAAATCTTCTATTTGGGACTTAAGATCCTTTATACTACGTTGTAATCATTCTCTTTCTAGTGAGAAGCCAGTGAATGAATAGCTGGTGACTATAGTCTACAGATCTTAAAAACATAATACCTATGGTAATGGTTCCCAACATTTTTGGCACCACGGAACAGTTGCATGAAAGACAATTTTTCCATAGACTGAGGTGGGATGGTTTTGATATGACCCTGCAAGCAATTGATATATTACTGCCTCTGTGCAATTAAACCAAACTGCTGATAAGCTGTATTTGTAGCCACTCTTCCACCTCAGCTCCACCTCAGCTCATCAGGCATCAGATTTTCACAAAAAGCACATAGTTTACAGTAGAGTTTGTGCCCCTATGGGAACCTTCTGTTGCTGTCTTCTGACAGGAGGCGAAGCTCACGGGTGATGGCCATGATGGGGAGCTGCTGTAAAGGCAGATGAAGCTTCGCCCATTCCTGACAGACCGTGGATGGGTGCCAGTCTGGGGCCTGGAGTTCAGAGACTGCAACCTTATAGCATCTGATAGTCCTTTGCTAAATGTCCTCTTTGGAAATAATTCTTATTTTTTTATATTTTTATGAAAAGTTGGGTAAAATATTCCCATCACTGCCTTAAAATAAGGCTAAACACAGTTGGATGTGTGAAACATAGACTATCACAGAGTCATGCCTTCCGTGGAGTACTATTATGCCTCTGACCTGTGTGGTGGCCACACGGGCCCACTTCACAAAGCCTTGTTGCTTCCAAAGCAGTCCCTCTGCTGTCCAACCCCACTGCCCAGAGAACCATCCTGCTGTGGGGGCTGAGACACTTGCTAGATGAATGGCTGCTTCTCCCAACAGAGGCAGGAGACTGGTGGGTTTCAATGATCTTGGTACGATTCCTACTGTACTTGGTAGGGAGTGAAAGGAGTATCAAGAGTTTGGGCCACTCTTTGTTTTTGGTGTTCTGAAATTTTTCTCTCGCTGTAATTAAAAGCTGCCAAGTACTCTCGTGTGCAGTTTAGGGATGTTCCTTACTGTGATGGTTCTTTTTTTTTTTGAGACAAAGCCTCAAGCTGTCACCCTGGATAGAGTGCTGTGGCATCACAGCTCACAGCAACCTCCAATTCCTGGGCTCAAGCGAGTCTCCTGCCTCCACCTCCCAAGTAGCTGGGACTACAGGCGCCCACCACAACTCCCGGCCATTTTTTGGTTGCAGCCGTCATTGTTGTTTGGCGGGTCTGGGCTGGATTCGAACCTGCCAGCTTAGGTGTACGTGGCTGGCACCTTAGCCTGTTGAGCCACAGGCGCTGAGCCACTGTGATGGTTCTTAAGGCAGGTATACATTGCATTTTTATCTGGTAAATAACAACAATAATAATGTAGAACATCCCAACAAAATGAAACAATCTGGAAGGGATTATTTCTCACGAGAGTAATTGTCTTATACTTTTAATTTACAGTGTTTTCCCCTTTTCTGTAAATAATATAATAACACACACACTCACACACGCACACACAAACTTGGGCTAGATGTTCAAAGAGAGAAATTATCTAACCAGAGTCATAGGTATATCCTCCAACAAAGCCTTGTATTTTATGTATGGTAGGAAAATATTGAAACTATTGATGCACCTTTTTCTCTCCAGAGGCTACTGTTTAGATTTTTGCCATTGTTATTTTAAATTTTCTAGCTTTTGGTCTTTCATATTTCACAAAGGTTATTTTTCCTAGGAACAGCTAATGGAGTACTTCTGGGAAGGGAGAAAAAAAAGAGAAAAGCAATATGCACTTTGTGAGTTGCAACTTTGAAAGTTCCTTATTACTGTGCTTCGTGGTCTTCTTTCCTTTCTTTGATAGAAATGGTTATCATTTCTGATCTATTGTGAGGAGTAAGTAAAATAAGCAAAAATTTTTCTAGGAGAAAAGGAAAATTACTTTGTGGTGTTCACGCAGGATTATACAATGAGTTGATGATAACATCACTTGCAAAATCAAAATCTAAAAGTATGTATGTATAATTTATATAAACACATAAAACATCCTAAAATGTTTCACATGAATACCCTTCATGCATCTCACTCATTTGACGATTTGATCTATTAGTATTAGTTATTGTCAGCTCCGAGGGACAGATTCTCATCCTGAACAGAAAGAAGAAATTGTAAAACATGCAGCAAGATGAGTGAATGAGAAATGAGCTCTTTATTTTTTAGATTAAAGGCTAATCATAAATCCATCATCAAAGTCTGAGACTGTTTTTCCATTCTTATCTCTCCTACAGATAAGCCAAGAATTTGTACTGTAGGACCTGGGTCAATTGTCCTACAAGTGTGGTCCTAGAAACACCTGTTTCAGATTTGTTCAGGGGCTTTCCTGCAAATATCTGAGATCCACCCACCACTGACTAAGAAGGACATGTGGAAAGGCGCTTCCAGGATGCTCATCCGCAGTGTGTTTCGAGAGCAACTGATTTAGCGCCCACTTCTATTCCTTTTTGAATCCCCTTTAGGTTTAGCCATGGTTTTCTCCTTTTGTGGGGAAGTCAAGTTCAATAAGGGATGCAGCAGAAGTTGCCCCAGAAGAGAGAACTGAGGGGAGGGAATCTGATGCTTGTGAAGTGGAAGAGAGTGACTTTAAGAGGGATTCACTTGCCTGGGCTGAGTTGATGGGGAATTGATTCTGTGGGTACCAGAGACCAACACGGCTCCTCAGAAGGCAGAGCCCCTGAGGGAAGTGCTCCTGGATACCGAAGCACAGATCTCAGTGGCCGGGTTAGTAGGCTGCATAGACTCCCTCCAGGAGGGGCAACTCTCTAGCTTGCCCTGAGAAGCTGCCTCTGACAAGTGATTGATAGTGGCATTGTATACAACTGAAAGAAAAGCCGTAAGTAGGGAACTACCACAGACTAAAGACCAGCCTGAAGTTGAATTTCCTGCCATCACATGAGGCTTCAGAGTTTTCCATAGTCCTCTGGATGAATGTAAGGGGTGGAGGAATGAGAGGGAGCTCCAAGATAGACTGGAATTAAAGATACCCTAAAGACACTTGACAATTATGATAGTCAAGGTACATGGAGCCAGTTCATACCATTTGAAGATGGAGAATTTAAATATTCATTGAATAATAAAATTAAATCTTAGAGGATTATTACAAGTTCTCCATTTCCCAACCCCCCCATTTCTTATTCCAATACATAGACATTTAAAATATTTAAAACACAACATGTACTTTGTGGAACTGAAAAATTGTCTATGGTAGGTGTAGAAAGAAAAGAGTCTATTTTTATTTACTGTGATTATATAAGAGACTGAAACTATTAGCATAAATTCAAAGGCAATTATTTTTTTCTTGAGTTTCAGTAGTATTTGATATCTTTGAAAACAGTGAGTATCACATTATCTATTAGGTATTTTCCCTTCTCCAAGTACTGATTCAAGTGTTTATATTTTGAGGAGTAAATAATATAATCATATAGTGATCTGACTAAAATATTCTTTACATCTTTCTCTTAGTTCCTGTATATGTATAATAATATGGAAACTGAGTCACCTTGATTATACTAACAAAATCATTAAACACACCCCCTCTACTATCTGGATAGTTAGAAATTATTTTTAAAAGCATTGTCTTGAACTGTCAGAAACTATTTAAATTCTACAGTTTGTGGCTGAATTGGAGCTCAGTATTTTAACAAAGCTTTAGGACTGTTCAGTTTTAAAGAGAAAGGCAATCTGAATCATGGCGTTATAGTCTATTCTAGGCTTTTATTTTTTCTTCCTATAAGTATTGTGGAAAGCTTAAACACTTGGGTATGAATGGAAGCCTTTAGTTAGAAAAAAATGTTTCTAACTGGTTAGAATATCATTTTAGAAACATCAGTGCACTATGAATAGGCAGCCAGGCTGTTCTGGTACCGACACCAATTAACTATTATATATGACACTGAAGTAAGTCACTTCATGTCTCTGTGACTAAGTTTTCCCTTCTGTAAATTGGAGGTAATATTCGATTTTCTGTTGCTGCCTGGATGGGTTATTAGGAGCCTTTAAGTTGAGCGTCTTGTGTAGGGTTGCTTGCCTCCTGGAATGAGGCTGCATACGTACCAGGAGCGACAGGGGGAATGTTGGTGAATGAAGGCGGAATCCACAGAGACCCAAACAGGCCCACAAGGATGAGGAGTCGAGGTTGAGAAGGGATGTCAGCTCAGATTATACAGAACTTGCTGGAGAAAGAGATCACAAGGTCATAGCAGCAGGTGCAAGGATGACAGACACGTAGGAGTGTAGGCATCGGAAGCCCCACATATCCTGTCCTTGGCTTCGGTCAGGGACATTGTCAGTGCCAGCTTTCAGGGATGGGATGACAGGAAGAAACTGAGAAGTTGGGGGTGGAGGGTAAGAAGAAAGAGGAGAAAAGAAATGCACAAGGGAAGAAAACAGATATTTCTGGTATTCCCATTTTGTTTTCTGTGTGGAAAAAGAGGCACACATTGCTTTCATGAGGAAGGAGAAGTGTGAAGACCCTTTCAGGAAAAGATCTGACTCAAGAATCTGCTGAACATTTAGTTATAAGGAGCAATGTAGCAAGAGAATATGTAATGGAGAACTGATTACATATTCATTTTGCATGAGTACAAGAAGTGTGTTTGCTTTAATCCAGATTCTGGAGCCAGGAACAAATGCATTTTAGATCAGCAGAGAAGCCTAGTTCTAATTTTAACTTCAATTTAAGAGAGCTAGGGCTAGAATTGCTAGACATTTCTTATTTGAAGACATCATCATCTGTTACCCAGGCTAGTGTAATAGTCTCTATTTTTCTCTCCTTGCTAGTCACTTGGTGCAATTTACATGGGGCTTTGCAGTCAGAATTATCTTAATGCGCATAAAGCAAGCACGTCTGATAATTTCTTAAAAGTATTCACTACCTGCAGAATAAAGTCCAAATTCTTTCACATAACATTGGTTCTTTTGGTCCAACTTGGCTGTCCAACCTCATCTACCGTCCCTCTTAATTAGAGTTCAGTCTATTACCAATATTCTCTCCACATAGAATTTCTGGAGAATTTGAGAATGGGTCTCAACTGGATGCCACTTGTAGACCCAACACCATCCAGTCCCACATTTCTGGTCTCTGTGGGCATATGGGCTGCCATTTGGTTCACTCAAGATCAATTTCTATTATCTTCCAATTCGTTTTCTTTAGGCTGCAGCTGTTGTTACGTGTGAGGCTGTGAGAGGTCACCTGTGGTGTGGTCCCGGTGAGCTAACCAGTCATCCTGCCTAGTTTTATGCCTCTATTTCCATCTCTACCTCCATCTTGATCTCTGCCTCTATCTTTATTTTTATCTGTATATCAACACAGGTCTCAGGTTCACAAAGCAGAGCAGTTTTACTCATGGAGCAACCTGCAGCAGTTTCAAGCCCCAGTTACCGTGGGGTGGCTGATGAACCTGCTCCTGCAAAGGAACCCCCAAATTCCAAAGATTGACGTTTATATGCATATTACTGGCACCCTCCCCTCTAAGTGCGTGGATAGGGTGGGAAGGAGGGGAGAAGGAGGAGCAGAAAGAGAGAGAAAGAGAGAGAGGATTTTTATTCTGCAATGTAGACCAATCCTCTCTAGGGGGAGAAGGGAAAGGTCTCCATTTCACCACCCTGGAATGTAAACAAACGCTTCAGGGAATGACTCTCTGTGTCTCCCCAGAGGTGTCTGTCTTCAGAGTTGCTCTTCTGATGCCCTTTGCCCTGACTGCAGAAACACATCATTTCCCAGCAGCTGCTTTTCCCTGGATCATTTCATCCCATTACCTCCTTACACCTTCTCTCATTTCTTTCCCTCGGTGGAACCTGAGACAAGGCTACACGATTTAGGAAGATTTTAATAGGGATTTGGGGATAATCAAAGGTAAGCACAACAAAGAGAGTGATATATAATTGGTTCTAGATGTGGCCACTGTCAGCATACACAGACCCAGCAACAGGCCACTCTCTCGGCTGCCTTTCCGGTGGCCTCCCTGCCTACGTCTCTGGAGCTAAGCAGCTCAGCCCAGGTGGCCACTTCCAGGTCTGCCCCGGGTCAGGTTTCCTGTGCTTGGAAGTCTGACATTCAAGCAGGGAGCACTGATCAGCATGGTGGTGCCTAATAGGGAGCCAGGCCTCGATTTCAGCTAGTTATGCGATCGGAGTCACATAGCACGTCAGTGAGGAAGGCATGTATGTTTTAGTAAGTGACTCTGGAACCATTTTTCATATTGAAAGAAATGAAAATGTATCTTATTTCATGTTAGATGCAACATCTAGTTTAAGGAAGATTTACTATTTAAGTGTGAAAGATAAAGTATACTGTATGTTATAATTATTTATTAACAAGTCTGTCTCAGGACTAGACTGTGTTTCCCACCTTATAGTACCTGCTCATTACATGAGGCTGGATTTGAGATTTGGGGGGAAATGTCCTTCTGTTTCTAAAGCTCTTAAAAAAAACAAAGTAGCATTTTAATAATTTCTATTACCTTGGTTTTTAAACTTGCGATGTTTTGAATATGGTTCCACAAGAATTTAAGATTAAAAAAGCAAGAATGTGAAAAAAGTTGGAAAAGAAAGTAAAAGCAGAGAAATTCAGAGACATGTAAAAAAAATTTCTTTTTAAGCAAAATGTTTCAATGAATGAATAATTTTAGAATGTTCAGTAAAAATATTTAAGGTAAGGCATTCAGTATTACTTTCCAGCCCTCATATTCTTTAAATTATTACTAAATATTATAAATTAAGAAGATTTGTTGCTCAATAGGTACTTACTGAATGAATTGAATTAATAAATTAAAAACATTTTTGGACACCCGCAAATTGAGATTCCTTTTCATCAGGCAGTTATATTGTTCTGTCTGGGTTCCGAGGTAGCAGTGGTAACAGGCCTAATCAACATTTTATCGGATGATAAAACACCACCATATTAAATACCATGTTGGAATTTGTAGTGGGCGTTTGTTATTGTTTTACCTCTACAACCCCTTTCCTAGCACCTTAGGGGAGAGGGGTGTTGGCAAAGAACTTCCCCCTGTCTGGGAGCTGTCAATACTCTTTGCTGGCTTCCCCGGTCTGTCTTGAAGGCAGCAGACAGGCACGTTGCCCAGCCCCGCCACTCTCGTGCAGGAGCCAGTGGGACACAAGGGAAAGAAGTGGGCAGCTCTCACTTTGGTCACAGCTGTCAGCTCAGGGTCCTGAGTATAAATGCACGTAGCTGTGGAATTAGCTGTAGCAAGACGAAGTGGTTGCCAAGAGGGTGATGGTGAGAACTTCCCTTCCCTGAGGGGGCCCTACTCACATCCAGCCCATTATGGTCTGGTCATGCGGGCTTCCAAAGATAATCAGATCCTGACACTGTCCAAGAGAAGTGTATCCTCCAAACTCTATGTCGTTCCCTTTTGAACAATACCAAGTGTGGAACATTTTATTTCCAGTTTCCCTTTAACAGTTTCTTGTCTGCTGGCAGTAAATATTGTCTTTTTAGAGTCTTCAGAATCTTTGCTCCCAAATTTCCTACGAGCAAATGCTTAAACTTGAGTACATCCACACGGAGCCTTTCACAAAAACAAACAATAATGCAAAGACATGGGGCAGTTTTCTTCCTTTCAGAACACAAGAAACATTTATCTCAACAAGCCAACTGAATCTTTGGAGATGTAGTTCTCCTGGAAACATCTGTACTCAGGATGGATGCTGTGATGTTAAACAGAGGCGGATTTTTTTTTCCCTAGGAAAATGAAGGAGCAATTTGCCTCAAAGGTTAATTCAATTCTCCATCTGTGAGGAGAAAAAAATGCTTGCAGTTTTTAAATGGCAGTTTTTCCAGTGTTTAGCAGTAAGATTAAAAGAAAAAAGGAGGGGGAAGCAGAAAAGTAAAACAAGCAGGACTTAGGTACATGAAATAATAGGGTGCCAACGTGATAGCAAGACATCTCTTTTGCCAGGAAGGCAACCCCACACCCAACTCTGATTTTTAAATGATCTCATTAGGTGAGCTTCAGTGAGAAGCAGATCCATACCTTCCTGAAAATGGAAGAAAGCCAGTTATTTCCTCCCCTATCCCTGGCAGCGAGTGCACATGCATTTGATTTCAGCTCCATCAGAATACTCCAGCCTGGAAACTAGACCGGTTGAAAAGGAGATGTGGAGCTGAGAGGTTTAAAGCAGTGGCTGTGGTTATGTGTGCTTGGGGATTGCAGTTGTCATCCAGAATCCCCTTGTTGTACATTTCAAACCGGCTCCTCCACTTTGTAACTCCCCTCATAAGTAAGGAAGCCATGGAGGAATTGAAACTTTGCACCTTGCTGGTGGTAACGTAAAAGGGTTCAGCTGCTGTGGAAAGCAGTTTGGTTGTTTCCCCAGAAGTAAACACAGAGTTACCATATGCTTCAGTAATTCTCCCAAATATATACCTCAAAGAACTGAAAGTAAGTACTCAGACACAGACTTATGCATGTATGTTCACAGCAGCATTATTCACAGTAGCTAAAAGATGCAAAGAGCCCACAGGTCTACCAATGGCTGAATGGATGAACAAATTGTGGTGTGTGCATACAACGGAGTATTATTAGTATAGAAAAGAGATGAAGTGCTGATCCATGCTGCCATGTGGATGAATCTCAAAAACACTCTGCTGAGGGGAAGGAGCTGAACACAAAAGGTTGCCTATTGGATGATTCTGTTCATGTGAACTGTCCAGACTAGGGAAGTCCACAGAAAGACTGGAGAGTGGGGATTGCCAGAGGTCAGGTAAGGAGGGGACTAGGGAGTGACCATTTAATGCGGATGGTTTTTTCTTTTGGGGTGACAAAAATGTGTTGGAACTAGATAAAAATGATGATTGTACAACATGGGCATATGCTACATGTCACCTGGATAGGTCACACTGGGTAAACTCACAGCTGTTGGGTGCAGGGCACACTTTCTGGGTGAAGGACACATTTACAACTTTGACTCAATCTGTACAAAAACAGAGTATGCAAACGAATCATGTGTTCCCCCTCATCTCCTGAAAATAAAAAAGATGTCTTAAAAAACAGGAAAAATAAATAAATGAAATGATTTCTTATATTTTATGTAAATTTTGCCTCAGTAAAAACAACGAAAGCCTCCTTCTCTGGCAGAATGCACAGAACCATCTTCTCTTAGAAGCCCTTTAGGGCAGCGCCTGTGGCTCAAGAGAGTGGGTCGCTGGCTCCATATGCCGGAGGTGGCAGGTTCAGATCTAGCCCCAGCCAAAAACTGCAAAGGAAGGAAGAAAAAAAAAAAAAAAGAAGAAGAAGCAGCCAGCCACTAAAGTAAGAAAAAACGAGAACACAACTCTTAGGTTGGAGAAATGGCACTACTGCACACACGGCCAGAGCCAGGCATTCCTCAGACATTTTCTGGGCAACCACTGCCTGCCAGGCTCTGGTGCATGCATGTGGGATGTGACACTGTGAAAAGCAGCCAGAGGTCCACCTCACCTGGAATTGGAGTCCCAACACAGGGAGACACGAATGAATGTAGAGAATTTGTGCAGGACACTCAAAGGTGTTAAGGGCTATAAACAACAGCAACAATAGAAACCCTAGATCAGGAGTACTGAGATCGTTTGTAACTTGAAACAGCGTGCTCAGAGTAAGTTTTATCAAGCAGATGGCATTGGATCAAAGATTTACAAGAGGTATGAGAGTGACCATGAGGATATTGGGGAAAGGGTGTCCCAGACAGGAAGAATATACTCGGCTCCTTCTGAAAGCAGGACGGAGACTGGAGTGGAGAGAGAGAGAGAACACCAAGAAAGGCGGGGCTAAAAGGCCGCGGGGGTCAAAACCTCCAACCTCTGTGGGATGTGGACCCGCACAAGGTGTCACAGGAGAAGTCCTTGCAGTGTGAATAGAGGAATGCAGGAGCTGACTTTATGTTTTATAGAGCGCCCCGGCTGCTGAACACGGAACAGGTCAACGAGGGGCAAAGGTGGGAAGGGGAGCACTGGCGTCTTTTGCAGCTGATCCACGGGAGAGGCGAGAGGGGGTGGGACTGGGATAGCAGCAGCACAGGGGGAACGTAGTCCACTTGTGGCTACGTGTTGAGGGCAGCGCTGACCAGATTCACTTGCTGGGTCGGCTATTCTGGGAGAGAGAAAGAAGTAGTCAGGGATGACTCCGCAGCACTGAGCTGCAACCTGAAAACCTGAGAGGCTGTGAATTAACCTAGGTGGAGTAGGTTTGGGGAGGAAGATTGGGATAGTCCTGGCATGTTAGGCATGAGATGTCCTTTTAATATCTGCATGGAGATGTCAGATAGGCTATTAGATATATGTGAGTGGAGCTCGGAAGAGAGGCCTCGGCTCAGAAGTATAAATTTGGGACTTGTTGGAATGTAAATGGTATTTAAAGTTGCAAGGCCAGATGAGATCATCAGCGGGTCCAGGGTGGATAGAGAAGGGAAGAGGACAGAACACCGAGCCCTGGAAATGCTCTGACATTGAGAGGACAGACAGATAAGGGCTACTGGCAGATGAGATGGAGAAGGGGGAACCAGTGGATAGGAAGAAAACCAGGGAAGTGTGGTGTTCTGGACACTCCGAAGGAAATTATAGACATGTAGTGTCACAGACGGGACAGAGACCTGCTGGATCTGTCCAACACTGCTGGATATTCAACGAGGTGAGAAGAACTGACCGCCGAGTTTATTAATGTGATCCCTCTGAAGACTGCTCCGAGAGCAGCCGCAGCGCCTCTGTGGGACCAAAATCCTACGCGGGTGGGTTTAGGCCAGATGTTGGGGACAAGGAGCACAGATCATTTTCTTGTATACATTTTGCTACAAAGCAGAGGTGGTAGCTGGCAAGGAAGTGCTTTCAAGACAATTCTCTGAAAACGGTGGGAAATAACAGCATGTGTGTACAGCACAGCAGAGGGGTGAAAATAAGCCGCGAAACACTGAGATCTTAAAGACAATAGTGGTTAATATTGACATCTAAAAATTAAGACTGAGCATTAGTAAATAGGACTTAAAGCAAGAAGTTGGCATCTCGGTGCTGGTTGCATCACATGGGACAAGATAGAGAGATGGGAGGGGGGGGATCCCCTAAAACACGTTCTATTCTCTTAACCACATCAGTGGGAAATCTTACGGAATTATTACCAGATTCCACTGCATAATAAACTGTATGTATAGTATTCTTTGTTGCACTCGCTAACAGCACATTTTGGGGAGTGATATTTGTTCTCCTTAAGCCTTGGTTCCTTCAGCTGTGAAATGCAGATGATAATAGGCCACACCTCATGAGTGCATTGTGCTTGCAAAACTCGTGGAAGAGTGTGGGCACACAGGAAATGTTACCTGTTGGTATTACAATAACTGGCCATTCTCAGTCAATTCCTTCTCATCTTTACAAAATCCTAACTTAAGTATCTCCTGTAATTACTGCTTTATGTATGTAGGTCTGATATTCAAAATATCTAACAACAGATTTGTCACCCACAGTGACAAGTGACCAGAGGGGCTGTGGACTGTGGGATGCAATGTGAAGCATCATTATCCCTTATATCAGGGGTTCTCAACCTTCCTAATGCCGCAATGTATTTTCATTGTTAAAATGGGGTTGTGACCCACAGGTTGAGAACCGCTGCCTTATGTGTAGCTTTGGAGGGAGTGGCTGGGGACTGTTTTGGGGAAAAGTCAAGGCAGCCAGGTGGTAACTGTTTGCAAACATGATGAAATATTTCTGTATTATAGACCTGGTCACTAGGGTCACTAGCTGAGTCTTATCTCTGTGCTTCAAACTTGAGTTTCGAACACAAATTCTGGTTTCCAGAGTGGTGAAAATCAGGTAAACATCATCCCTATAGAACCGTGTTGGAAGGGGACTTCTTTCTGTCCAGCGAGCTAGCCTACTTCCTTAGAAGCAGAGTAATTTAGCAGAAGTGACCATGTGAGGAGAATATAAATCTCCCTGTCTCTCAGCCTGGTGGTTTGTGGGTGTGTGAGCAGGTGCTTGAGCACATGTGTTCTGGGGTGCGGTGCAGCCTTTCTTTGCCTGCCTTTTCTTCTCTGTCTCTGTCCTCCGCAGGAAGACATTTCAATGAATTTCTCCTGCAATGAGGAATGCCAAGTTCAGCATGTGAAAAGGTTGTTTGTCTATCTGCCGGTAGGGTATTCCCATTCCAGACTCCATCAGGAAGTGGGCATATGAGATCAGCTCTTTCTTCTTTCTCTTAGCTTCTGGGTCTAAGTACACAAAGTACACAGCCACTTTTAAGAGTTTGGTAGCACCTAACCCATTAGATGATAATGAGAGTCCAGGTAGCATTTTGACAAAGCTTTTAGTTTAGGTCAAGTATTCCGTATTCAAATTTTGTTTTTGCCTGATTTGATGCAGTTCATCCTCTAAATCAGTGTTTTTCAACCTTTTTTTTTTTTTATCTCACAGCACATTTGAACCTAGAGTTAAACTTCTGCAGCCACTTAAATTATGCTGATCAAAAAAAAAAAAAGCAAAAAAAAAAAGAATATACCTATTGTGCTTTGAACTTCTGTAGAAAATAATTTAATTACTGATCTCTAAAAATTTGGGGGGCACATCTAAGATTTCCTTAGGGCACACTGGTGGAAAATCACTGTTCTAAATGTTTCCTTCTTTGAATGATTTTAGGGAGGAATTCATAGGACTATCAAACAGGCATAATTAGGGCATCGATAGGTTCTCCAATTAACACCATTACAATCTCATTCTAACTGCTAACAATAAAATGAACTTAAAACACAAGAGAAATGATTAAAGAAGTGTTGGTCCTTTTGAAAAATGACAGAAGTGCCAAAGGACATACTTCAAAAAAAGAGAAAGAAGCAATCAAGGTGAAAAGGAAGGCACAGCTATTGTAAGGAATATAGCAGATAATTTAAGGGCTGG
>CAUYRH010110057.1:0-16863 GCA_963574655.1 Perodicticus potto
TAAGACATGAAAGTATAAAAATATTAGAAGAAAGTGCAGGGAAAACTCTTGAAGGAATCAGCCTAGGTGAATATTTTATGAGGAGGACTCCCTGGGCAAATGAAACAGTATCAAAAATACACTACTGGGACCTGATCAAACAAAAACAGTAAGAACACAGTAAGTATAGCAAGCAGACAGCCCTCAGAATTGGAGAAGATATTTGCAGGTTATGCCTCCGACACAGGTTTAATAACCAGAATCCACAGAGAACTCAAACATATTAGCAAGAAAAAAACAAGTGATCCCTTCTCTGGGTGGGCAAAAGACTTGAAGAGAAACTTCTCTAAAGAAGACAGGCACACAGCCTACATGAAAAAATGCTCATCATCCTTAATCATCTGAGAAATGCAAATCAAAACTATCTTGAGACATCATCTAACTCCAGTATGATTAGCCCACATAACAAAATCCCATAACCAGAGATGCTGGCATGGATGTGGAGAAAAGGGAACACTTCTACATGGCTGGTGGGAATGCAAACTAATACGTTCCTTTTGGAAGGATGTTTGGAGAATACTTTGAGATCTAAAAATAGAACTGCCATTTGATCCTATAATTCCTTTATTAGGTATATATCCAGAAGACCAAAAACCACATTATAACAAAGATATCTGTACCAGAATGTTTATTTCAGCCCAATTTATAATTGCTAAGTCATGGAAGAAGCCCAAGTGCCCATTGATCCACAAATGGATTAATAAATTGTGATACATGTATACCATGGAATATTATGCAGCCTTAAAGAAAGATGGAGACTTTATCTCTTTCACATTTACATGGATGTAGATGAAACATATTATTCTTATTAAAGTATCTTAAGAATGGAAGAAAAAGTATGCAATGTACTCAGCCCTACTATGAAGCTAATTTATAGCTTTCATATGAAGGCTATAACCCAATTATAGCTCAAGAATATGGGGAAAGTGGCATGGTAGGGGAGGGGAGGGGGGAGGATGGGTGGAGGGAATGTAATTAGTGGGATCATACCTACAATGTATCTTAGAAGGGTACAGATGAAACTCACTAAATGCAGAATACAAAGTCTTCATACAGTAACTAAGAAAATGCCATGAAGGCTATGTTAAACAGTTTGATGAAAATATTTCAGATTGTATATGAAGCCAGCACATTGTACCCCACAATTGCACTAATGTACACAGCTATGATTTAATAAAAAATAAAATAAAATGGCATATTAAGTAGAATGCATTGTTTAAAGGTTGGACATAAAGCACAGGGACCATGGAGACTTGAGGTGAGGGAAGTAAATCAAGATGGAATTAGCAGTTGCTGAATCCTCACCACGTACCATGCACTACTATAGGAGCTTATGGACACCACCTCTAAACTTCATGGGATACTCCCACTAACCACAGGACTTGGTGATTATTATCATTTATTTCCACTTTAGAGGTGAGGAAACTGAGCATCCACAATATTAGGTAACTTACCCCTAATTGCACAGTTTGCATAACAGAGACATGATAGAAGCACAGGTCTAGTGCCTGTAATGCCAGAGCACAGGCCATGGGAGTCTGCTGCGGGCAGGGTGCCTTTCTCGTATGTCAGAGCCCCTCCCTGCAGCTCTTATCTGCCAGTAAAGCTCAGCTGAATTACAAGCAGTAGAAAGCATCCTGTGCCATTGTCTGATTATGCCCCAAGAGGGCACAGGTTTAGAAGTTTTCTTTCTGGATAGTCTTTTGCTAGTTCTTCTGTAGAAATTTCCTATAGATGTGCCATATCATATTATCAGGACTGAGCATGGCCTGACCTTGCAGTCTGGAAACCTCAGCTTGCCATTGTCTTTCTTTGGGACCCACGGACAAGTGACCATCCCATATGTGAGGTATGCCCTCTTCTCTTCAATTTGGGCAGTAAGTGCCCATTGAAAAGACCCCTTGGGTTCAGGACTGATAGTTAGCATTCCCCTTGAAACCCCGGTGTTTACTGTGGTGCCTTTACACCACAAAGTAAGAGCTCAGTCTATGTTTGGTTAAGAAGAATCACAAGCCACTGCCTTGTCAAAATCCCTCAGTGGTTTCCTGTGCCTTTAAAAGGTAAAGTCTCCGCTATTTATCCTGATTTCCAAGTCCCACTTAGACTGAATCTACGCTGAGCTAAAACTATCCTCCATCCTCTGCCCATCTTCTACAGCTTAACACATAAGTTTTTAATGTAGTGCTGAAACCAGAGGTGCCCAGAATCAGATTCTTCACAAAATGACCTTCACATGGTAAATATTCAAAATCAGAAGTGGAAGTTACTACTACTACAGCTAGAAACTGGCAGAGGGGAGGCTGAACTCAGCTTTTCTGATTGAGTCCAGTTCTCTTTGTTCTCCCCCTTCTTTGCACATAGTAAGTACACAGTTAATACTGGACAGCACATTCTTTGATTTCAGCCTCCTTGGCTCTTTTTTGTATCCTCTTTTGGAGTCGTGTGGCTAAGAGAGGGTGCAGGGGATTTTAGCACCCAGAAGACAAGAATGGTTTTGCCCCAGAGAAGGCATTATTCTGGGGTACAGTACCAGAAGATTCCCACCATAAATTACCTTTGACATCAATTCCTCTGCCAATGCACAAATAATTTCCACAGCACCCATCACAGAGGCTCTCCCCGCTTCTGCCTGTGTGCACCTTTTCCTCAAAAGGCTGCCAATCCCAGCACTGTTTGGTTGATGGAGAGAGCTTTCTTTCTCCTGCCATCTGCCACTTTTGCCCATGACCCTCATTCTGTCCACTGAAAAGACACTTTTCCTAACATGGACCTGGATCCCTTCAGCTCTGACAGTCCTCTTTCTCTTTTGTTTTAGCTGAAGGATCTGGTAGCCGAAGCAATCAATCACTCAAAGTTCAAGTCTTATCATTTTTTGTTTTGTTCCTCTTGGCCTTGGCTTTGTCCATCAGCTTTGAAAATACCATCCCAGGGTTAATGTTGTGGTTAATTTGTAACTAAGAGTACCCTAGTTTTGCAATACAGGGCATGTTATAAAAATGGAAAGGTCTTTCTTTCTGAGAGATGCAAGTGGCTTCTTGGGCATGTGCTGTAAGTACTTTTTTTTCTCTTTGGGAACTTTGAACATCTCTATCAGCAAGTCAGAGTCCCCAGATAACCAAGTCAGCAAGTCAGAGTCCCAAACCAAATTCCTAGCTCCAGAGGCCAAGGTCTAAGTGTGGTCATCCGATTATTGACCCTCTACCAGCCTCGGTAGCATTTAAAGGAAAAGGACTCTGGTGACAATATGGAGTTTGGATTTAGTGGTGAAATAAGGGAGTTTGGGGTGAAGAAGACAGGAGACAGTGTGACCTCCTAGGAGCTAATGCAATAGATGAGGCCACAACTGAGATGGTGGTAGTAAGAATGGACAGAAGGGAGAAGTTTTAGAGGCATTTAGGAGGTAGTAGTCAAAGAACATAATGACTCATTAGATGTGGGGAATGTGAATGAAGGAACCCCTAAGGTGACTCACAGGTTTCTGGCATGAAAGTCTCCATAGAGATGCAATACACTAAGTAGTGAAATGAAATGGAGATGAAAGAGCAGGCTTGAGGGGGTAGAGAGACAATGTATTTGCATTTGGAAACGTTGATATTTCCTTATTGACGCTGAGGTATATGTGGAGCATCCTAGTGGATATATGCAATAGACAGCAGGACAAATGGATAGGAACTCAGAAGAGCAATCCGTACTAGAGATATACAGGGTGTCCATAAAGTTCATGTGCAATTTAAACCAGTCAACTTTATGGACACCCTGTATAGTTTTGTGAGGCAGCAGTTGAGTGCCTAGGATGATATTACTCCAGAAAAAAAATATGGAGGGCAGAGGAAGGAGCCCTGTCTTGATGCCATAACTCATTTCCTTCTAACCACTCATGTCCATGGTCATTGGGGTACTATAGCTGACCTCTTTGGGCTGCTTCTTTGTATATTTTCAGGATCAGAGAACCTTACACCATATCTTTCTAACTTCCTCTCTGATAATTAAAAGTAACATGCATGGGTGTAAGAATAATAATGTTAAGATGTTATACAACTTAGAAATGACTCTTTAAATGTTACTAAGATGGATAGTGAGAGAGCTATAAAATGTAGGAAGTTATACTTTCATGATACTGTTGTTTGAAAATACTCCTGTGGTTTGCAGGCATTTCAGAAATGCATGAGTTGCTGCTCATGACCTTGTGCATAACTACATAAAACACTACCCATTCATTCCAGCTAATCATATCGTGTACAAATTGTTATCATTTTTTCTTTTAGCCAAAGAAAGTGCAGATATTCTCTCAACTCATCTCATAGATTTTATTTTAAGAAAATACCAAATTAAAAAGAAATATAATCCCAAATTCTAATTGATAAAGAATAATGTAAGCAGAGGGAAGACTAGTTTACCTAAGGATTCTGCCCTCTCCAAAACGCTGCCTGTAGTTCAAACAAAAGTTGATTCAATTATAAATTTAGCTTACTCACAGCATTTTTATAATGTCACTATTACATCTGAATGAGAGTCCGTGGCATCATTTCTATGGCTCCAGGAAGTCACTTCTTCTACTTCCTGCCCACATTAGATGCACCACCAGATTTTCAGAAAAGAGAAATTTCCACCCAGATCCTGGTGAGCACATCATCAAATATTTACCATTGTTTTATTAATTAAAGTGAGGTGGGTAATTATTATGTGCCTCTGGCTCGGAGAGTGTTTCATCCAACTAAGCTCCATCAAAGGTTCTCTCACTTCATCTCTTGTAGATTATCTTCCTCCCAAAATGTCACTGTTCCTCTATCTGATTCTTTTGGTACTCGGGCTTCATGTGACAATCCATTGTGCACCACTTAACAGCCCTGAAGGCAAAATAACCACCTGTCTTTCACCCCAACAAAATTCTACTCTCTATAAGATGTCATCTATCAATGCTGACTTTGCATTCAACCTGTACCGGAGGCTCACTCTGGAGACCCCAGATCGGAACATCATCTTTTCCCCTGTGAGCATTTCTGCAGCTTTGGCCATGCTTTCCTTTGGGGCCTGCTCCAGCACCCAAACTCAGATCCTTCAGGTCTTGGGGTTCAACCTCACAGATACTCCAATGGCAGAAATTCAACATGGTTTCCAGCATCTGATCTGTTCACTGAACATTCCAAAGAAGGAACTGGAATTGCAAATGGGAAATGCTATCTTCATTGGGAAGCAGCTGAAACCACTGGCAAAGTTTTTGGATGATGCCAAAATTCTCTATGAGACTGATGTCTTTTCTACTGACTTCTCCGATGTTTCTGCAGCCAAGCAGGAGATCAACAGTTATGTGGAGAAGAAAACCAATGAGAGAGTTGTGGGCCTAATCCAAGACCTCAAACTGAACACCATCATGGTCCTGGTGAACTATATTCTCTTTGAAGGTAAGGCTCTAAGTTCAATTTCAAGTCTAGGGTTCACATACTTTGGTGGAGCACTGGGGGGAGCTCATGGTCTCTTATTACTGGCATCAGTAGGTGTCCCTCATGCCACAGTGATCTGCTCCATTGGACATAGCTGTGCATAGTATTGGATCTTCCAGGAAGGACACACAGCTCTGTGAATGAGCCCAGGAAATTTCTAGGGAGAGCGCACTTTCAGAGAGGTGGGTGACAATGGTATGAACATCTTGCTCATATTTGGTTAAAGAATCATGGTTTTCAAAGATTTGCTGAGATGGGACAAGCTTGTATTTGGCCAATAGACATATTTGTATTTAAAACTTACTGTGCCCCGCACTTGCTGTGCACACTTAGGCATGTTACAGAAATACTTTTATCATGTATCATCACTCACTATGTACCATGTACTGTGCTACATGTGTAGTTTACACACACTGTCTCATTTAGTCATCACATGTGCTCATGTTCACACAGTTCATAAGTTTCAGGACTAGTATTCTCTGCCAAGTCTATCTGACTCTAAGGGTGGTACTTGTTAATAGCAAGAATCACACGACTCTTTTCTGAAGGCACTGTGCCCAAATTATTTCTCCTGGTCCTATAGTCCATGCCAACCACATTTGGTAGAGTGAGCAATTGGTGGCCAGAAGCCCTATGGATGACAAAAATTGCAGAAGATTTCTGTTGTCTCATTTCACCCTATGTGTTGGATGCCATACTTTTGTATGGAAGAGGAAACTGTGGCTCTGATGGGTTTAGTGTTAAGTATGGTGGTTTTAAAAACAGACCATGGAATCCAATAGCCCTACATGTGATTCCTGGCTCTACTGTCTGCTAGCTAGGAGACCACATCAAATGACATTCTCTTCCTGATCTTCAGTTACTTGTAAAACTGATTGACTCTAAGTACCTAACTCTGGTGGTCTTAATTACTAGATGAGGTGACTAATGAAAATGTTCTTATTGGCACCAATATTGTTTAAAACAAACACTCTCTTCTCTCTATATTTTAAGCCCAGTGGGCAAAACCTTTTGATTCGTCCAAGACAGAAGACAGTTCTAGCTTCTTAGTGGACAAGACCACTACAGTGCAAGTGCCCATGATGCACCAGATGGAACAATATTATCACCTTATGGATATGGAACTGAACTGCACAGTGCTGCAAATGGACTACAGCAAGAATGCTCTGGCACTATTTGTCCTTCCCAAGCAGGGACAGATGGAATGGGTAGAAACAGCCATGTCATCTAAAATACTGAAGAAGTGGAACCGTTTACTGCAAAAGGGGTAAACATCTTAGAGGATGTGAGGGGTGGAGTGTGTAAGCCTTACAGTATGGGTGAGATCTAGTTCTCCAAAGACCAAAAGGCAGAATAATCACCCTGAACCCCCTAGCAGTTGTGTGATGATCATTAGAATATGTCAAGAACTTACCTTGTACCAGGCACTTTATTTCATCTAAGCACATCAACAGAGACAATGTCATTTGCAATTTTTCAAATTAGTAAGTCAGGCCTTAAAAGGTAAAATAAGCCCTTTAAAGTCAGCTGGCTAGCAAATTTATGTCTTCCTAGAGATCAACTAGAGCTTAGGGGACCTTTTGGATTTTGATATCAAAAGATAGGTGGTCAGCCATTCTGGAGTTGGAGTGCAAAATGGAAAACCATGAAGTTCCTTGGTGCTACCCATTGACCTTCCTGCCACTGACTCCCCAACCTTGGCCATCACCCTAGAGATGTTTCCTTTTGATTATAAGGGAGTTACATCTCCCGATTCCCAGGATTACAGCATAACAGTGGCTGAACCAGAGTGCATTCTTTTCAGAATAACTTCTGTGATTTAGAGTTTAGTCAACACTTGGGAGGAGCATAGCCCAAAGTAATACTATGACGAGAGAGAGATAAAGGGAATCGGGGGCTTGGTATGGTGGTATGGTGATTGCCATGTGTCCCCTTCTTCTTTCCCCACAGATGGGTTGACTTGTTTGTCCCGAAGTTTTCTATTTCTGCCACATATGATCTTATAGACACACTTCTGAAGATGGGAATGCAGGATGCCTATGCTGAAAATGCTAATTTTTCTGGACTCACAGAAGACAATGGTCTGAAACTTTCCAGTGTAAGTTGGTAGATTAGAGTCCTGGAATGTATGAGTTGGAAGGGCCATTGGGAGTCAGATAATTAAACCCTATTATCTTACTAATTAGGAATATGAGGGCTAGAGAGGCTGTGTGACTCCTCATAGGCTAGAATAAATCACTCAAGGGTCATTCCTTATTACCCTAAAAAAGGTATCATAGCAGTTCCTTCTACCTCTGACCTTCATGTCCTAAAATGATGCTGATAAAAGGGTTTAATGATCAGAAGTTCCACTGGTAGAATAAAGTTTTGGAGGAAGGGGGGAGTGAGCCTAGGAGGTGATTCCTGGAGGCAGAAGGTGCTAAAGAATGAGGCACTTCCCTAAAAGCTAACCCTAAAATCAACAGAAAGATTCATTAACTTCTCTTAGCCAAGTAGCCACACAGTACAGTGAAGGGGTGGCCCCACACTTCCTTTCTTTTTTTTACTTTCAGCTCCTCCCAAAGACTGTTCTTATTTCTTCAAGGGACCATCAGCATTCATTTTCTCCCCACAGGCTGCCCACAAGGCTGTGCTGCACATTGGTGAAAAGGGGACTGAAGCTGTAGCTCTCCCGGAAGTCAGATTCCTGGATCCACCTGAAAAAACTGTCTTTTACCCTACTATCCAATTTGATAGATCCTTCATGCTCTTGATTTTGGAGAAAAGCACCAGGAGCATTCTCTATCTAGGGAAAGTGGTGGACCCAACAGAAGTGTAGTTGGGAAAGAGTCGACGGTCAAATTGCACGTGAATATTGCAATGGGAAATAAATGAATAATATAGCTTTATGTGACTGATGTGAGCTTGGACTTGCCTTCTCTTGTGCAAGGTTAGAGACTAGACCGTGAAAGAATTGCATTGAAGAGGCCGATCCTCTGTCTGGACATTCTGAAAATCAATGAGTGGTTCATTATTACCAAAAGCACAGGAAGGTCCTATGTTAGTACATTCCTCTTTGTCAGAATCCCCTCAATTAGTTTGCTTTAATAAATTTGACTGGGTTGAAAAAAATTCCCCTTTCTCTGCTTTCTAGGTTATAGTCATAATGCGACCAGGTTCTCATATTCCAGTATCCCAATAATTAGAACAACGAACATAAAACAAGGTACATACAGTGTCTTATAGGTGACCTTCACAATCTCCTTCCCTCTAGCCTGTCAGAAGGATTCTGTATTCTTCTATAACTGCCATTGAATGAAGGTGCTCCTACTATAGAGCCAAGTAACAGACTGAGAGTTTACTGCTAGAGATGTAGCTTCTGTAACCTCATAAACACGCAACAATAGAGCAAGAGATGGATGAATTCCTGTGCAAAAGCCCACCTCACTCCTCAAAAGATTATATCTTGCTAATTTATGAGCTGAGAGTGGAGAAAGAAAGTTATTTATTCACATAATATCCCATAGCCCCCTTTCTGTTTCCTAATTGGACTCTTTCTCCAAATATTCCACTCTTGTCTTACTTCTTCAGTAGGAATCTCCTGGTTAGTCCTTTTGCCTACTCTGATTGAAGTTTGGTGCTTTTGTATCCCCACTTCTTTCAACAACCTCCTCTGCATGTGCATGTCAACTCACCCACACCCACCAAACTAGACTTGACCACCACAATACATATTAAATTAAAAGCATAACAACTAGAATTAAGCACATTTAAATAACACAGTGAGTGTTGATGATGTTGTATCTGAAATTCTAGCCCTAAGGTGAAACCTTTCGGTGATGACCAAATAACAACAAATGGATAAGTACTGTTGCAGATGTTGTGTTTCCAAATTGAAATAAATATGCAGGTTTACTTTTAAGTTTGGTTTTAGAAAGTTAACTTTCATTTCAGTTTTTGTAATGTTTCCATGCTTTCATAGGTTGCCAATATATACACTGGATTTGGTTTGCTTCAATGTTTGATTTAGAGATGAAAATTTCCTCATTAATTTTTTTTCCCCCTGGACCAAAGAGCCTTGATTTTGAGATCCAGTACCTGTGATGTATTCATGAGGTTTACTGCTCTTCTCCTCAAGTTTTTTCTCAATTATAGGTAGATCCTATTCCCATGGCTTTCTTAGTGATATGCAACATCTCTGCAGCACACTGAAGGGTGTTTTCCATCTTCTCCTGTATTTTGCATCACAGCTCTCAGTGTGTGGAAATAGCCACTTGCTTCTTTATATCTGTGGTGAAATTGCATGCAGGAGAACTTTGGCTTACCAAAAAGAGTGGGCTCAAGACTTGTTTCAATTTTTCCAGGTCTTCTAGACTTAGTCTTAGATACTAGTTTACTACATCAGCTTCATCATCCTAATAGACCCTGCAGTAGGCTGAGTTAGAAAGCAGTAACAGCACATCCACGTCCCTGTGATTAGCATCAATGAGGGTGCACTCTGAAAACTGTTGCTGGAGCCAAGCTGTAAAATTACGTCATGACACATATTTTAATATGAAATAAATTTGACTCTAAGTAATTACAGTGTTGCTGTAATCCTAGCTTCCTAATTTTCCATTAATATTTATATCAGCCAAACATGAACCTCAGTCAAAAACATGTCCTTAACAAAAAGCACTTGGCATGTAACAGGTGGTCGAAAAATGTCAGCCTTTTCTCCATGCCCATTTTGACTGAAGTCAGTAAATGCTTAATTCCATTCCCCATCCACCCTCCACCCTACCCTGTAAAATTAAAAAAAAATTAGCATCTTTAATAAGAACAAGAAACAGAAAGAAAAACCATTTAGGTACTTTCTCAGCCCCCAGGTTTGTAGTTGTAAAGGAAAATCTACAATATTCATTTTAGTTTTGCAGCACTGAGGCAAGCCCTCCTTCCACACTATGAAGACAAAAATTGCCAGAACCACCTGAAGCCCAACCATTGTGACAATGGTCATGTAAAATGTGCTGCCTCCAGGGGACATTAACATCAGACATTGAAAAAGTAATTTATAGGAAAAATATAACCCAATGGGAACTTTAACCATAAGTCCTGCAAAAAGTAGAAAAACCTTGAACATCATGGCCAGGACACCATCAGACTTGGGCTCAGTAGCAGCTACGCAGCAGGTGGAGGCCTGTAGGAGTTCGGTATTGTCAGTCTATCCGTCTGTTGGTCTGTCGATCCCTCGATGTTCACTTGAAAAGTTACCTACACCCAACCTCAAGCCTGCAGTGAATGCAGAAACTGCAACGTGGCCCCAGCAAGTCACTGAACAAGCTCTTTTTTGAAGAGAAATCTGTATGACACACTTTCATGTCCAACACGGTCAACTTCTTGTGCTACTCAAACCCACTTATTTATGAAGTATGAAAAGTAACTTCTCCAAAAGCTCTGGCAAATCTTACTGGGAAAAACTTAGAAGAAAAATATTGATAGAATAAAGGACAGCATCTGGTGCCACAGTTGGTCTCAGTGTCACAGCTGGCACTCTTTATCTCTCTTCTCCACTCTCCATTCTAGATTCTCCTTCTCCTCAACTGGTCTCCATGGCTCACCAGATGATATGAGTGGAAACCACATCCATGACAAGTATTGAGCCACTGGTTATCATATTCTTTTCTGACCAAGGTAATTTCACGTGTCCATTTCCCATCAAAATTGGGCAAAGGAGTACCAAGAAGCACCCATGTGAATAAATCACTTGACTGTCAAATGCATTCTGGTTTCACCCCTTGTATCACAACATCTCTTCCTCCTGATAATTGGGGTCAATTACACTGTTTAATTGGTGTAATAAATAGTCTAATTCCATTTTTTGATGTTTGATATATGTTAGGTCTTATCTCTACTTATTTCCTTTGTGTACATCTGGATAGCTGAGAAGAAAGCCAATGTTTTCCTTTGTTTACGGCTGATGGAAAGTTCAAACCAAACAAGCTCCAGCCCACACAAAGGAACCCTCACAGTGGCCCCAACCCTAACAATCATAAAACTCCAAGCCTGTTTCCTTTCCTTACTCTCTCAGATCATTTTTGAACCAGTAGGAGATTTGCCCTGCTGCCCTGAAAAATACGTATCTATTCATGTCAGAAAAATCCCTGGATCTTCCAAAGTGGAAAGGCTCATTGTAGTCAACTTGCCATTAAGGGACCAGTTTTTCTTCTCTAGGAATTGTGCCATATTGAGGATCCAACATCTGTGCTTATTTATTGCAGCCTAGACTTTTGGCAGTAGGAGTAGCCAGATTGGTCATGGTAAGAGGAAGCATATGCTGTTGGGTTCAAGAAGAGCCCCATCTCTGATGCATGGCTTGTTATCTTATTCACGTGCCCACATATCTCAGTCCATTTGTGTTGCTGTAAAGTAATATGTGAGACTGGGTAATTTATAAAGAACAAAGGTTTATTTGGCTCACAATTCTGCAGGCTGTACAAGCAGCATGGCATCAGCATCAGCTTCTCGTCAGGGCCTCAGGTTGCTTCTACTCATGGCAGAAAATGAAAGGGCCCTGGTATAAAGCTCCCTTGGAGAGAGCAGAAGTGAGAGGGAGGGGGATGAGAGATGCAAGGCTCTTTTTAAAAACCAGCTCTCACAGGAACTAATAAGTTGAAAATATACTTGTTATCAGTAGGATAGCATGAAACTATTCATGAGGAATCTATTATCATGACCCAATCACCTCTCATTAGGCTCCACATCAAACAAGGATGATCAAATTTCAACATGAGGTTGGGGAGAGGACAAACATTCAAACGATAGCACCATATGGTCAGTAATAGAGTGCACAATGACAAAAGCTTCCTGATAGCAGCTGGCCTGATCATTCAGTCTACTTGCTTGTCCAGTGTCCTTCCATGATGGATGCTTTCTGGTAGAAGCTAGAATTTTGTCTTAGTCCATGTATACTTTTACAACAAAATGCCTGAGACTAAGCAATTTATGAACAATAGAAATGTATTTATTTCTCACAGTTCTTCAGGCTGGGAAGTTCAAGGTAAAAGCACTAGTATGTTCAGTTAAATAGAATAGAATTCTCCAAACAGACAAAAGCATAAATGAGAATTTGGTATATGATAGAGCTGCAGTAACAAATCATTGGCAAATCATTGGGGAGTTGATGATCAGATTACATTTGCAGTGGGACAATGGACTTACTATGTGAAAATAATTATTAGAACCCTACTTTTTCCACAAAATAGAGTGAATTAATGGATTTAAAGACTCAAATGTAAAAAGTAAATTTTAAAAGTATAGGTTGGAGGGAGGGGCAAGATGGCCGACTAGGGGCAGCTCCCAAGAGAGGCTCCTGACCAAGGGGAAGGATAATGTACAGAAAATGCCCAATTGAGCTGAAGACTGGGAGCCCAGCTGAGAGAGAAGTGATACCTGCAGATCACCTCTGCTGAGGCAAGCTGCGACTCCAAGAAAGCAAGCTTCAGGTACAAAATTCATCTGAAAGGAAAAGTATCCATCCCCTCCCCCAAAGAAAGCTGTGGTCTTTTTTGCTTTCTGTTTCCTTTCTTTTTTTCTCTTCATCCATTCCTGCGGGATTTCTACAGACAAACAGTGAACTGTGGACCTCTTGTCCCACCCCACGGGAGAGTGCTGTGGGATGTGGGAATTACTCCCCTGCAGTGACTCTCAACACTCTCTCACTAGGCAAAAAATTTGAACTAAAGTTTTCCCAACCATTCTGAACTTCCAGTGCACCCTTCCCCTCTTACCTGACGAACTTGAAGCCTGACCCCTGCTGAGACTGTGGGAGGAGGTTCTCGAGCATCACCTCCACTCTCTGCTAGACCAAGTGCCTCACCCAGCAAATAATTCCAGGGGCTGCACGGAGCCTCCCCCTCCCCAACAGCCAGCCACAGCCAGGAACCCCAGTGTATGACCCTGCCATGGGCTGCTCCAGCTCAGCACCCAGGCCCACCCCACTCCGGGGACTGCAGCTGGCGGAAACGACCCCGCCACAGGCCATGCAGTCTCAGGACCTAGGCCCGCCCCACTGCAGGGACTGCGGAAGGTGTGAGAAACCCTGCCACGGGCAGGGCAGCCTCGGGACCTAGGCCCACCCCACTCAGGGGACGGTGGCAGGCAAGAGTGACTCCGCTGTGGGCCATGCAGGCTCGGTACCAAGGTCCGCCACACTCCGGGGAATGCAGCCGGCGGTAGCGACCTGGCCACGGGCCTCACAGCCTCAGGACCCAGGCCTACCCCACTCCAGGGACTGCGGTGGGTTGGAGCAACCCCGACGCAGGACGCGCAGCCTCAGGACCCAGACCCACTCCACTCCAGGGACACTGGCGGGTGTGAGCGACCATGCCACAGGCTATATCGCCTCGGGACCCAGGCCCACCTCCTGGCCACGACACCGGTGGGCTTGAGAGATCCTGCAGCAAGTCGCACTGACTTGACACCCAGGTCCGCCCAACCCAGGGATGCCCATGGACAAGAGCGACCTGCTGTGGGACATGCCTTCTTGGCACCCAGGTCCGCCCCTGTCAGCAACACCAGTGGCCATGAGAGACCCGCCACAGACCACGCTGCCTCAGTACCCAGGCCCGCCCCACTCTAGGGACTACAGCAGGAGTGACCGACCCCCTCCATGGGCTCTGTTACCTCGGCCTCCATGCTCACCCCACTACAGGGACTATGGAAGGGGTGAGCGAACCCCCAGGGGCTGCACCACCTCAGCACCCAGGCCTGCCCCCCACCAGGGTCTCCGGCAGGAGTGAGCAACCCCACTGCGGGCAGCGCTGCATCGGCCCCAGGTCTGCCCCACTCCAAGGACTCCTGCAAACGCATAAGACTCCACTGCAGGCCGCACTGCCAAGACACCCAAGTGTGCCTTAGCCAGTGCTGACCCAGCCAGGGTCTCTGGTACCTGCACAATCCGCGTCCTCCCTCCAGTGCCCTCCCTGCTTCCTCACCAGCCCAGTCCATCTGGCCAGGGACTCGGGAATTCACGTGATCCTGCGCCCTCCCTCTGAGGCCCTCCCTACCTCTCTGTGGAGCCCTCTGCCCAGCCAGAGACTGCTGGAACCACTCACTCTCATTGCCAAAGACACTGGAAGCCAGGCATTGCCAGACCCGTGGGCACCATCCCCAGGCCTGCTGGTGGATCGGTGTGTGACACGCTCCACTCTGGAGCTGTTCCCACAGCCACAACTTCCTGGCTGGGGCAGCGCAGAGGAGCTACACTAGGTCACATCCTACAAATATCTTCCAACAATACAGTGATACTGCCAGGGTCCAATCTTGGAGAGACGCCTCCCCAACTCTGAGGACAGTGAGAGGAAACGGTGAAAAATAATGATGCGACAGAATCAACGGACAAACTCTGGCAATATAATAATCAAACCAGATAAACTCCCCCAAGGAATGATAAGGCAGACACCACACAAGATCCCATGCATAAACAAATGGCTGAGATTTCAGAAATTAAATTCAGAATCTGGATAGCAAATAAGATCAGCGGAATGGAGGAAAAGATGTAACTAGAATTTCAAGCAGTAATCCAAAAGATGTCTCAAGAATTCAGCAAATTCAAAGACAAAATGACCAAAGATTTTTGACACATTGAGTCAAGAAGTTGTAGCCCTCAAAGATCTGAGAAACAAAGTAGAATCCCTCAGCAACAGAATGGAGCAAGCAGAAGAAAGGATTTCTGACATGGAAGACAAAGCTTTCGAATGCTCCCAATCCTACAAAGAGGAAGAGAAATGGAAGGCAAAATCATATCATTCCCTCAGACAGCTCTGGGAAAACTTGAAGAAAACCAATATTCACCTTATAGGGATACCTGAAAATGACAAAGTGGCATCACAAGGCACAGAGTCTCTTCTTTATGAGATTATGAAAGAGAACGTTCCAGACATGCCAAGAGATTCTGAAATTCAGATAGCAGACAGTTTCAGAAACCCAGCATGACTCAACCCAAATAAGTCATCCCCCAGGCACATTATAATTAACTTCACTAAAGTTAATATGAAGGAGAAAATTTTGAAAGCAGCCAGATGTAAGACATCTATAATCTACAAGGGGAAGAATATTAGAATAACTGCAGATCTCTCTGATCAAAACTTTCAAGTTAGAAGATAATGGTCATCGACTTTTAATCTCCTAAAACAAAAGAATTTTCAACCTAGGATCCTGTACCCTGCTAAACTGAGTTTTATTTATGATGGAGAAATTAAATACTTTAATGACATCCACATGTTGAAGAAATTTACTATAATTACACCAGCTATCCAGGATATTCTCAGACCTATTCTCCATAGTGATCAGCATAATCCTTCATAAAAGTAAACTAACCCAGAAACTTTTTATCAAATTCCAACTTCTGCAGTGATGAAAGGATTAAAAATGTCCACTGTACTTTCTAAAGATTTACCATTATTTTCTATAAAAGTGAATGGTTTTAACTGTCCTCTAAAGAGGCAAAGGCTGGCTGACTGGATACAAAAACGTAGGCCAGATATCTGCTGCGTGCAAGAAACTCATCGTACCTTAAAAGATAAATATAGACTCAAGGTGAAGGGATGGTCATCTATATTCCAGGCAAATGGAAAGCAGAAAAAAGCAGGTGTAGCAATCCTGTTCAAAGATACAATAGGCCTTAAACCAACAAAAATGAGGAAGGATAAGGATGGAAACTTCATATTTGTTAAAGGTACTACTCAATATGATGAGATTTCAATTATTATTTATGCACTCAACCAGAATGCCCTTCAATTTATAAGAGAAATGTTAAAAGATATGAGCAACTTGATCACCTTCAGTTCCATAGTACTCAGAGATTTTAACACTCCTTTAGCAGTGCTGGATAGATCCTCCAAAAAGAAGCTAAGCAAAGAAATTTTAGATTTAAACTTAACAAGTCAACATTTGAATTTAACAGACATCTACAGAAAATTTCATCCCAACAAAACTGAATACACATTCCCCTCATCAGCCCATGGAACATACTCCAAAATTGATCACATTGTAGGTCACAAGTCCAACCTCAGCAAATTTAAAAGAATAGAAATTATTCCTTTCATCTCCTCAGACCACCAAGGAATAAAAGTTGAACTCAATAACAACAGGACTATGCATACTCATACAAAAACATGGAAGCTAAATAACCTTATGCTGAAGGATAGATGGGTCATTGATGAGATTAAGAGGGAATTACCAAATTTTTGGAACTAAATGCAATGAAGACACGAATTATCAGAACCTCTGGGATACTGCAAAGGCAGTCCTAAGAGGGAAATTGATAGCACTGCAAGCCTTCCTCAAGAAAACAGAAAGAGAGGAAGTTAACAAATTAATGGAACATCTTAAGCAACTGGAGAAGGAAGAACATTCTAACCCC
>CAUYRH010110060.1:0-10330 GCA_963574655.1 Perodicticus potto
TTACCTCTTTCATGTTTACATGGATGAAGCTGGAACACATTCTTCTTAGCAAAGTATCTCAAGAATGGAAGAAAAAGTATCCAATGTACTCATCCCCTAATTTATAGCTTTCATATGAAGGCTATAACCCAATTATAGAACAAGAATATGGGAAAAGGAGAAAGGGAGGGAGAGGAGGGGTGAGGATGGGTGGAGAGAGGATACATGGTGGGATCACACTTATTGTGCATCTTAGAAGGGTACAGGTGAAACTTACTAAATGCAGAATACAAATGTTTTCATACAATAACCAAGAAAATCCCATGAAGGTATGTCAAACAGTTGGATGAAAATATTTCAGATTGGATATGAAGCCAGCACATTCTACCCCATGATTGCACTAATGTACACAGCTATGATTTAATTTAAAAAAAAGAGAGAGAAAAGAATGACATTGAAATTACATAGAAATCTTGGAGCCAAGAGTAACAGCTTTAAATTCCATTGCTGTTGTCCTAAAATTTCAAATATTGCATTATAATGATGAACAGCAAAAGGATCAACAATGATGTAATTTACACGCAGCATCCTTCATCTGCAAAGAGTTTAAAAAAGTTGTTTGCCTAATTTTTAAGTGTGCCTTAGGTGTTATCCAGGTAATTTTATGTTAAATTGAACTAGGATCAGAGATGAGGTCAGTTTACTCTTCTGCAGATGGGATTGGTATGAAGGGAGTGGGGCGGACGTGACTTCATAAGCCAGCTGTGGAGGATTTCTGCTTCACCAACTTGACATACAGGCCACGAGAAGCAGTTAGGATAACTGATTTGACTCTCCTGTGTGTGTGAAAGTTTCTTAAGTTATGGTAAACTTCTCAAAGATATAAATTAAGGTTCCATTAAGAAAAATCTGATCACTAGACTGATCTCTGAACTTTAATTTTTATTAAGTACCACATCTCACTGTGTCATATGCTTGTGTACGTTCTTGCCTGAGAATCAGTTATGTTGTTCTGAGTCCATTCTACGACCCCGTGTAATGCTAGGTGAATGACTCAGCAAAGAAAGAGAAATTAGTACTTGCTTTGCTGCACAGATGATCTGGCTTTCTGTTAAGAAGAGTTTCTGAACTTATGTGTCAAACAGTCAAGGCTATGAAGTTTCTTTCTGCCTCCTCCATTTGAGGGTAGCATACGTTTGTGCAGAGGAGGGCGAGGGGAACTCCTCCATCCTGACCTACAACAGGGTCTTATTAGCACCTTAGCAAGAAAAAGTGTTGAGCTTTGTGGAAAGCTTTTTCTTATCCTCCTGTTACCATGGAAAGGTAGATGACTTCTAGTTCCTTACCTATTCACCATTTCAAGGTCTGTTTTGAAAAAGAAAGCAAGCAAAGAATAAATATTTGTAACTTGTAATTTTGTTGACAATTTATTCTTAGGGGATAAAATGAAATTTCCCTCCATCTGGCATATTTTCCTACTCATTGTGCTCTTTTTTAATGTGTCAGACTAGAGTTCTTCTAAGATGGTCTCTAATTTAAGATCATTGCCATTGTCTGGCCTGAAGAAAGGAGCATGGTGAAATAAACAGGTATATTCCCGGAAAGTTTCTTACGTTACCATTTTAGAACCAAGTGAGGCTTTGCTATTTGGTGATTTGAATTTTGTTCAATTTAACAAATGTCAAATACAAGTTGTACCCAGTATTCTTAGTCATTTTCAACCTAAATATCAATAGATTCTTTCTTAGTCAGGATATAAAGCCAGCTTTTGAATCTTAACTTAGTTAAAGGTAAATAAAATTTTGGTTTAAAAATTAAAATTACTATTAATAAATAAATAAAAGTCATCATAATATTCCTAACCCAATCTGATATAATAGATTTTATCTACTTTGAGAAGTTTAAATCACTGGAAAACTCCTGTGTGCAATCAGTCCCACAATTGTTCTTTATCCAGACAATTTATTTCTTGCCTTTTGTTTGAATTTGCAAGGAGGACTGAATGTACCTGTCAGAATGAATATAATGCATTCCTGGATTCTCTCCTCTAAGGCAAAGTATACTTAAATATTGTAGTTTTCAAAACTAAGTAAAAAGAGGTCTACAATGTAAAATACATTGTAAATATGCATTGGTTGTCTATCAAATCAAATGTTTTGGATAAACTCAGGCTAAAAATTTTAGCACACATAATTGAAATCTACCAAAAACATATTTGAATACCATGAGATTAATTAGGAAAGTCTGTTAACAAATGACTGTATTACCTTTAGAATTACGATATATTCTACTCTCCCCAACCTTTGAGTTGTCATTATATGCTGTTTACCATAATGCAAAACAACAATATGGCAAAAAATGAGGTTGAACAATTGAGTTCATGAACTCATCCTAGGAAAAGTGCTACCTACCTCATTACTTAATATCTCTATGGTCATCTTCGAAGTACCATCTCCTTGGGAAACTATACACCAAGGGTAGCACCTAGTACATCCTTCAAAGAAATTTTGGAACTCTTTTTTTTGGAATGGCCATCAGAGCTGTCCTTGTATGAAGGTCTGACAATTAAGTTTGTGAATTCATCCTAAAAAAAAGTGCTTTGAAGGATGGATTAGGTGCTGGCATTAGTGTATAGCTTCCCAAGGGGAGCACTTCAAAGGTGACTGTAGTGATATTAGCAATGAGGTATGCAGCACTTTTTCTAGGAAGAGTTTGTGAACTTGTCAGACTGCCTATGACAAAAATTATTTTATCAAAAACTTTCATCCTAGGTTTAACAGTCTACAATTTTTTTCATGTTAGTATAACTATACCATGTTTATGTTACTGTAACTATTTTTATCTCAATTTTCTTTATTTAATTTTTTTTGAGATAGTCTCATTTGTCACCCTCACGTAGAGTGCTGTGTGGTGTCACAGCTCACAGCAACCTCAAACTCTTGGGCTTAAGCGGTTCTCTTGCCTCAGCCTCCCAAGTAGCTGGGACTACAGGTGCCTGCTCTAATGCCTGGCTATTTTTTGGTTGTAATTGTCATTGTTGTTTGGCAGGCCTGGGCTGGGTTCGAACCTGCCAGCTCCGGTATATGTGGCTGGAACTCTAGCCACTGAGCTATAGGTGCTGAGCCTATCTCAATTTATGATATAATAAATTTTATATAATTTTTTGCCATTTTAAAGAAGATTATAACTATTCAGTTAAAATAAATTTTATAAGAATAATAGCAAAGTCATAGAAGTGAGGACTGAACTACAAAGGCCTATAACTGTTGAAGTTTAATTAATAGAAGTTTAAAATAGTTAATGAATAGCAGTAAAACTTGATTACATGCATCTCAAAATACCTTTGAGAGAAAATGAAGTGATAATATTATTACAACAAGTCAGGAGTCAGGAGTCATCCTTTCTAGGAAAAGTAGCAAAACTGATAATATTTTAAAAGTTTCATTTGCAGTATATCATTCTCTCTTTAGAAAAAGTATTGATTTTTTTTTCAAGTTTTCAACACATTGAAATAGGAAAATATTTTATGTGAGTGAAATAAATCATAAACTACTAAGCTTCAGGCTAAAGTTTAGAACTTAAATTCCAACTTGATCAAATTTATTGTTTAGGAAAAAAAAAGTTCCACTGGGTTCGAATTGATTTGCTTTTGTAAGTGAATTCATGTAAATGCTTGGTTGGTCTCTGTGGATACATCCTAGGGGTCTTTTTTTTAATGAATAAAAGTCAGGCATCTCATCAAACTGACAACGTCAAAGTAGACACAACCTTCAAAACAGGACAGGAAGATTAACTTTTGGTAGCAGTTACTTTCTACTGTGCACTTTAATTGGTCTTGGGGTTCTCAAGGCAGGAAGCACAGACAAACCATGCTCTGCCTCAATTAACTCTGGTTGTCAGTGCAGAAAATTCCCTTCAGGTTTTCCAAGTACCAAAACCACAGTAAGAATCTGTATGGCAAATATCGATCAGAGCAATAACTGGATTCCTCTAGTGAATATTTCAACTAGGTCCAAACATGAACAGAATAGAGTTTCCTGGAAGTTTTATGCTTGTCCCCCTTTTTGACCTAGACTGCGATAAATGCTGAAGGACACAGCATGTGGGCTCAGATGATCCTGATTGGAATCTGACTCTGTCATGATTTAGCTGGATGACCCTGAGAGAATTATTTGACTCCTCTGCCCCAGTTTCTCTTCTGTAAAATAGGAATAATAATGACACCTACCATAGGATTGTTGTGTAACATCAGTGAGACTGGGCAGAAAGTGCCCAGAATTGTGAGTGAATTCATGTAAATGCATGAGAATCTGACATTTCGTAAGGGCTAATAAATATTATGTTTTATTTAGTTGGCAGTTCCTTTTTTACTTCCGTCTAAAAGGATCATGCTTTGTATACCCTCACTGTAGTCTGAGCTCACAATTGTCTTCCCCTGTACATCAGGTGTATTGCACACGGAGCATTTTTTCAGTCTTTACTAGTTCCAGAATCTCCATCACCTGTGGGTTGGTCTTCAGGAGGGCTGTTTTTTCTGCCTGCAACCCTCTCCTTCCTCTTCTTTCCTTGACCAGCTCCAACTCATCCTTCATATCTCACCTTGTTTGTTCCTCCTCCAATACGTTCCCAACATTCTAGACTACATTCCGTGTTTCTGCTCCTTTAGCATCCTTTATCAGTACTGCTAATTTATTTTCTGCAAGAATATAAGCTCTGGATAAAAGGATGGGAGGGAAGCCATGGCTACCCCGGCGCTTCGTGTGATACCTAGGCGTAATCAGCACTGGCTGGGTAAATGAATAATTAAATGAATGATTACTTATCCACAGATCGGGGGTCTTTTAAAGAGCAATTGACACATCCCCCTCTTTTCCTAAACTGTTCCTCTCTGAGGTGCTTTATTACGTACCAGGAAAATCTACATTAAAGGCATAAGCCATTTTGTAGTTTTTTTCTTCACTGAATTGTTCATGCCTTAATTTTTGGTTTGCCTCAGAGTTATTAAGACGTACTTTCCATGCCCCCCAAAATTAGTTTCTCTAGCTGCATCTGGGGAGAAAATACTGAAGGGTCATAGACTGATTCTAATATTCTTTGTAATGTAGAGTGAGCCAGAAACAGATTGTAAATATCATTGATATGAAACCGAAAAATCACATCTACACAGATTAAATTATACCATGGTTATATTCGAAGTAGAGATATTACTAGGCAGAGCTTTTAAACGTATAGCAAACCAAAACCTAATTTACAAAATTAATGTTGTGGGACTAGACTTGTAATGTTCAACCTACATAATTTCTAATTATTATGTATATGAAATATTTTTCGGCTTATATGTGCTGAAAGTTTACTTCTTTTACTGAATATTAATAGATTTTCACTGTTATAGTCTAAAATATTACCAAAGATAATTATATCTTCTTTTTACTAGTTTTCTTACTAATTAACTACTAATTTCTTTACAGCATTCTCTGACTCCCATTTTTAATGCGGATTCTTAGCACTGAAAGGATCGGGCCAGCTTCTTTAGGGAAGGTAGTTATGCAGATTAATAGCAACCTTAATGGTATTTTAAGGCTTCTTACAGCTATTTCCCCAAAGCCTGCAACTTTAGTCTTAGTTTATGTGGCTGTTTCCTTGAAAATTAATGTAACAGAAGAATTTTGCTAAAATGCATAGATGCAAATGTAGATCATGTGATCTCTATTACCCACCTTATTGCTTATTTGGCTAAATTCAGATACTATTTCATATGATAGACTATCCTTTGTGTAATATTTGTCTGCCACAATGTCAGTTTTCTAAACAAAGTTTTTTAGTTGAATGTTTTTCTATTTAATAATTGAGTCAATTTGTATGTCAAATACTTCAATGTCTTTGTTTATGGCTTTTTTTTATATGGCATATTTTATAGCACCTTTAAATTCATACTAAATTTGGAATTAAAAATTTTTTAAACTGGTTTCTTTGTTTTTTTAAGGGTAAAATGAAAATGCAGTTCTAGAAGTACATGTGTGAATAGGAACTTTAACTTTATACTAGAGATCTAATTTGAAATGCATTTAGGATTATATAGCAGTAATAAATATTTTCATTGATAAAAATGTTGCACATCACGCTGGCAGCACGGTTTGGAAGAACTGGAGAAATCCCACAAGGTTCCTTTGAAGGGTCAATATTGTTGATAGATTTGAGGCTACTGTAATGCTGCTATCCTGATCTCATACATATCTTTTTGCCATTTCTGAATATTCATTAATGATGACGTACCAAGACACTATCGTGCAAGCTCCAGCATTGTGCTGCCTGCAAAGTCACTGCCAGAGAAGCATTTCTGGATAGAGGATTCAGGACACTTTCTCTAATGTCTTTTCACCATTTCTTGTCATTGAAGAAAATAGTTTCTATGGGATTCAGATATCCATTTAACAAACTTTTTGTTTGTATTTTTGCATGTTTTTGCATAGGGGTAGGCATAAAATTAACGATAGCGATCTTCTCCAGAGAATCTTATAATTTCAGAAAGTAATAGTACAAGAATATTATGACAATGCCTTTAGCAAGAGCTCCCTAGAAATATATCTGTAGTGGTTTAGTACTAATCGCAGGGAGGGAGACCACACATGATGGAGAAGAGTAGAACATCTCAGTAAGAAAGTATTAGAAAGGCCTCCTTGGTAGATTAGGGGGAAAGTTGAAGAGTGCAGGGCATTGCGCTGGATGGGATGCTGTCAGGAAGTGGGAGTGTTTTAAGTTTAATTGGGTATTTTAGTAAATCTTGCTAAGACAGAGGGAAGACTAGTTCAAGGCTAAAGTTGTAATTGGTGAAGAAACATCAGTCACTTGGGTTAGCCAAGATGCGTGAATGTTTGGTCATTTTTGTGGTTGGACAACATTTGTGGTTTTGTGGGTGTTCAGATATGATTACAGACTGGTGATGTTTTTGTCTTTATCCATCACGGTCACAAAGTGGCCTCGTCTGATGTTGATAGTCTGTGAGATTGTTTATGTTCAACAGAGGACACCATGCCCCAGCCATAATGCCAGGCCCAGATTTGGATACCAGAATTGATTTCCAGTTTCTCAGTTAGCATAGACAGATGTTCATAAACACAGTGAGACGGGATGAGGAACCTTTTCATGTTCGAAGGCTGCATTAATTTACCTGTAATCAAATAGGGCTGCATTCAATAAACCTCAATTACACTTAAAAAATGCACATTATTTTGTAAAAATATGACTACTGTGTACTTAATGATTTAGAAAAATGGTGACTGTTCATTTTAAAGTTGAACCTTTAACTAACCTTTTGATGACTATTATTATATCTGCTTTTTGTTGGAATGCAGTTAAATATTTGGCCGCAACATGGAGGTTCACAGTTTCAGTTGATCTTCTAGAGGGGTGTCAGTCATTTGTGACCTTAAGGATGTCTTGATTTAGGCTATGTGGGAGAATGTAGATCTGCAGCAATAAGAAAGTGGTTGAAAAGCAAGAAAGCATTTTTTTGGCATGTTGCCAAAGGTGTGGGGATTCTACTGCATTTTTCCATTTTTCAGATGGTTCTTGGCAGCAAAGAATGACTAAATGTTATCACTGAGCTCTCAATCAATTCCATGGAGATTCTTTAGGTGCTTTGGTGATACCAAGGAGGTGAGGTTGAAATGCAAATTTGAGTGTGATGTCATGATTTTCAAAGTCAGTGAACCTTTCATTGTATTCTCCAATTAATAGGTCTGTAGCAGCTGGGTATTCTTCAAATGATTCTCATAGATCATTCTGTTCATCAGTGATCTTTGCTAACTCGGGAAAGTGTACATCTGAAATTTCCTTTTGAAGAAGTATTTGAAAAAAGATAGCTTTGTTGAAATGCTTGGATTTTTGACCATACATCATATGTAGACTTAATTTTTCCTTGCAAAGAAATATTCAAGGCATTTTGGTTTGACATGATATTACACAAAAATGCCATATTCCTATAGAAATCTTCTTTCAATAATTCATATCGCTGATTCTGTTCTTCGTAAAATTTAACTATCTGTTCTCATAGGGATAAAACACCTTGTCTCTGTGACAGCCAACGCACTTTGGAATGATATGGCAAATCCACTCTGAATACCTAATTGTTCAATGTTAGCATGTTCTGAAACTGGCAATACCAGATTGCATTTGCACAAATATAGTTAACAATACTTATAACTTATTGCAATGTGTCACATAAGTTAAAATATTGTCTTTAGCACAGAGATTTTGCTTATGCAAAATACAATGAAAAGAAATGAGAGCATCTGGATCTGTTAATTTTTTTTTTATCTGTACAATAAACCCTTCATATTTTCCTGTCATCTATATATACACTCACTAAATTTACCAAATTCAGTCCAACTTCACGACATTTATCTTGAAAGTTCCCCATGTTCTATTTGCAAGAGTGCCCAAAGCTAGTAATACTTCCTAGCAAAGAAAACCTGTTATGACCCAAGTTGGTAGTTATCAATGAATTCATCTCAGGTGATTGAATTATAGATATTTTCCTTTGGAAGCATTGTATGAACTTGTTCATGCTGCTGATCACTGATGGTTCTCCTTGTAGAAGTTATCTGTACTTTTAAGCATTTTGGGGGTCTAAGCGTCTTACACCTTTGACAATGCAATCTTTCACATTTTTTTACTTCACTGAATGGCTTCCCTTTCTTCCCAAGTAAATAAGCTACTTTATAATTTGCTTCAATGGTGTTATTTCCAGCTCTTATTGCTGCTTGAAAGAATTGCCTTTGCTTTTCATATTTTCGTTTCTGAAATACAACCTTTGACATCTCTCCCTCTAATTTAAACTATTTGTGGTCCTTATGAGTGTTACAATGTTAATGAGCATTGAATTTCTTTAATGTTCATATTGCAGTATCACAAAAAAAGCAAATCATCTTATTTGTAGCAGAAACAACATAATATTACAATTCCCAGTTCTCATTAAAAAAAATCTGTTTTCCAGGCCAGGCATGATGGCCCATAATCCTAGCACTCTGGGAAGCTGAGGCCAGTGGATTGCTTGAACTCAAGAGTTCAAGATCAGCCTGAACAAGAGTGAGATCCTGTTTCTCCTAAAAATAGAAAAATTAGCTCAGTGTTGTGGCAGGTGGCTATAGTCCATGCTCACAGAAAGCTGATGCAAAAGAATTGCTTGAGTCCAACAGATTGAGGTTGCTGTGAGCTATGATGACATCATGGCACTCTACCCAGGGGAACAGAGTGAGACTCTGTCCCCCCCCAAAATACGTTTTCTTCCTTCAGTGTTCTCTTGGTCTTCTTTGATTTGATGGACTATTAAGCAGACAGAATTTAAAATTATTATTTATGCAACTGTTCACAAATTCCACTTCAAATAGTCACACCATTGTCAAAAGCCAATAAGAGACTGGTCTACTCAACCCCCATAAGCTCTAACCAACCAGCCTCATATAGGAGTGGTGGTTTGCTTCACTTTCAATGACAACGATCAGCATTTGTTTTTTCTTCACTATGGACCCAACAGTAAAGTAGAAGTAGAAAAAACTTTAATATTTAATTATACACCTTGTATTCACATTTTAAATATGTTTTTTCTATGGTAGATGAGTAGTACTATTTTATAAAACAAAAAGAATGTACGCAGAGCCACCTATTCAAGGAATCTTTTATTAATAGATGCATGAGCAATACATGACCCTCTTTGCACTTTCCTAGGAGACAGATGGAGGGTGGGTTTGGTAAGCCCTGGTTTTCTTCTTGGTATACCATGGTTATAGAGTATTCCCCTGTTTAGCCTTAGGTGATTATAATACTGTGAATACAGAGATGTTTCAGATAAAAATAATATAAAAGTGACTCAATAACTTATATTTGTGTTATGCAATAGTTTATGGTAAAATAAGCAGTACTGGTTATGATGCTGAGTCACTTTGCAATCTGCTATCTCTTATCAAAAGTTTGACTTAGGGAAGTAGTTCCTAGTTATGGAAATGAAAAGTCATGTCATTGATTTAGTGAGTCCCAATTAAGTTACAGAAAGCAAAATAGTTACAAGACAATTAGTGAAAGCAAGGTATACCAATAGATGATTTTTTACTTTTGAAAATTTTGATGCTTAACAAAATTTCTACCATCTTTTAAAGCATGGATGTCTATTTTCCTAAATTTAGTTCTACAAAATATTATACTTTATCAATTAAAATTTTTTTTTTTTGAGACAGAGCCTCAAGCTGTCACCCTGGATAGAGTGCTGTGGCATCACAGCTCACAGCAACCTCCAATTCCTGGGCTCAAGCGAGTCTCCTGCCTCTGCCTCCCAAGTAGCTGGGACTACAGGCAC
>CAUYRH010110066.1:0-15833 GCA_963574655.1 Perodicticus potto
TTTTTTGAGACAGAGCCTCAAGCTGCCACCCTGGATAGAGTGCTGTGGCATCACAGCTCACAGCAACCTCCAATTCCTGGGCTCAAGCGAGTCTCCTGCCTCTGCCTCCCAAGTAGCTGGGACTGCAGGGACCCGCCACAACGCCCGGCCATTTTTTGGTTGCAGCCGTCATTGTTGTTTGGCGGGCCCAGGCTGGATTCAAACCCGCCAGCTCAGGTGTACGTGGCTGGCGCCTTAGCCCGTCGAGCCACAGGCGCTGAGCCACCAACCGTTATTCTTAATATGTTTTTTAAAAACTTATTTTTGGGTACACTGTATATTGTTCTGGTGATGGGTACACCAAAAGCCTGAATTCAACATGATACAATTGATCTGTGTAACAAGAAAGATTTGTATACCTTACATTTTTTGAAATAATAAACCTCAAAACTCATTTAATGTATCCCATAGCTTGCTGAGTATTATTTGTGTCACTGCTCCCTTAGATAATCAAGCACTGACTATACCCTTTTCCTAAACCATGTTAATTTCATTCATAAAATCTTAAAGTTGGGAAGGGAATCACAGAAACTTTGGGTGATTTCTATCCCATATTCCATGACAGAAAGTTTTAGTCTTTAAGATTCTCCTCCCCACAAAACGTTAGAAAAATCTGAAGAACTAAACCAAATAATGAGAGGTAGATTGTAAAAACTGTATTGAAGAGAGAAAATTATTTTTAAGATGTTTCTTGAAATTCTGTCCCAAGGGTATTCTGGTCATGTTTCTTGTGATCTATGAAATACTCAATGCCTAAGAGGATGGTCAGTTAAAAATTTCATTTCATAAAAATAGATACGAGTAAACACAATATATAGCTATAATTTTCTTTTGAAATCTTAGAAGCCTAGACCTATTTTTTTTTTTTAAGTGAGACAGTTTCACTTTGTCACCCTTGGTAGAGTGCTATGGTGTCATAGCTCACAGCAACCTCAAACTTTTGGGCTCAGGTGATTCTCTTGCCTCAGCCTCCCCAGTAACTGGGACTTCTATAGGCTTCCACCACAACGCTCGGCTGTTTTTTTTTGTTTGTTTAGCAGGCTGTGGCTGGGTTCTAACCCAAGAGCCCACCAGCCCAGGAGCATGTGGCTGGCACCCTAACCATTGAGCTACAGGCACCCAGCCCCTAGACCTAGTCTTAAGATAAAATATCCCACCAATTACCCTCCCTCCATTCTTGAGATACTTTGCTAAGAAGAATATGTTACAGTGCCATCCATGTAAACATGAAAGAGGTAAAGTCTCCATCTTTTTTAAAGGCTGCGTAATATTCCATGGTGTATATATACCACAATTTATTAATCCATTCATGGGTCAATGGGCACTTGGGCTTCTTCCACGACTTAGCAATTATGAATTGGGCTGTGATAAACGTTCTGGTGAAAATATCTTTGTTATAAAGTGATTTTCGGTCTTCTGGATATATACCTAGTAGAGGAATTGTAAGAATGGCAGGTCTATTTTTAGATCCCTAAATGATCTCCAAATATCTTTCCAAAAGGAACATATAAGTTTGCATTCCCACCAGCAGCATAGAAGTGTTCCCTTTTCTCCACATCCACGCCAACATCTATGGTTTTGGGATTTTGTGCTGTGACCTAATCTTACTGGACTTAGATGACATCTCACAGTGGTTTGAAAGCTATAATCCAACTACAGCTCATAATGAAGAGAAAAGAGGAGGGAGAGGGGAGGGATAGGGGGAGGACAGGTGGAGGGAGGGTAATTGGTGGGACCTCACCTATGGTGCATTTTACAAGGGTACATGTTAAATCTACTAAGTGTAGAATATAAATGTCTTAACACTAAGACAACTAAGAAAAGTAAGAAAATGCAGTGAAGGCTATGTTAATCAGTTTGATGAAAGTATTTCAAATTGTATATAAAACCAGCACATTGTACCCCATAATTGCATTAATGTATATAGCTATGATTTAATTAAAAAATAAAAAAGATAAAATATCCCTAGAACAATTTTGACTGGCTGAGGAAATTGTTGTAGGATAAAGAAAAAAGTGACACATCTGTGTTTGTGTTTATATGTAATAAGCTGGACTTAAGAATTCCTATGACCTCTGGTAATATGTACTACTTCTGTTCTTACACCATATTTTGAATTATCATTGCACCAAGTAAAAATTTAAACTTTTAAACATATACATATTTATATTTTATACATATGAAATTCATTTTATAGGTTAGTAAGAAAATACCATTGGACAACAGTAAACTGAATTTTTCACTTACCGTACATTATTTGCTTTCAAAGGAAAAAAATTGGCACACATAGCAAAAATATCAGCATTTTAAAAAATGGCCTCAGACTAGCAGAAAGTTTGAAGTCTGGAGTTTTTCATGTTAATGAAGTTAGCAGGAACTTTTTCTTTGTAACTTGATTCCCCTTGCAAATGGCCCTCATATTTTCTGCAGAATTTGACTTTCACAGTTCTTATGGTTCTCTTTAACCCTTGCTCACCCTGGCTCCCAATGTCCTCCCTTTAATCTGCGACTCCACATTCAAATGGCTCTGTCTACACACACAACAGGTGTATAAACAGTTCTTTGTCTGGGCCTAGAGCCTATGGGGCCATCCAGATAGGACTCTGTTTAATTGTTCACCTCGTTAGCATACAGCTGACAGGCTGCTGCTGCTGTAGGGGGAATAACATGGGAAGGCAAACCCCTTGTCTGCTATGCTCCAAGTTTCAATTATTATGAAGAGCCCTATTTCAGAATAAAAGGCCCATCCCATTAAATGGCATTATCCTGCATACTCAATCTTTGCAATCTGTGTACAGCCTTACTTTTGTGAGAGAACCCAACAAGGGACTTGTTTTCATTTAATTTGGCCAATAGCTTTAGCACTCACAATGGAAAAATGTTAAATCTAATTAGCTGATGAATAAGAGCTCTTGTGAATTAAAGGATAGATTGAAAAGTACTCAGTATGAATTTCTCTCTGATTCAGAATTCTAATAATCTGTTCAATTTGTACTGTTCACTGAATATTAGCAATTTAAATCAATCAGTATTAATGTACAAATTGATTAAAGGATCTTTATGTACTACATACTATCTACCCCAAGGTATTTGTTTTATCTGTAGAAGAGTTTTATGTCAGAAACTTGGTAGTACTCTGTTATGGTTCCTTTTAAATGATATATCTGTAAATGTATAACTTCTATGGTTTGCAAACTTCTAAAGAGTTGCCTTTTTTTTTTTTTTTTTTTGAGACAGAGTCTTAAGCTGTCACCCTGGATAGAGTGCTGTGGCATCATAGCTCACAGCAACCTCCAATTCCTGGGCTCAAGCGGGTCTCTTGCCTCTGCCTCCCAAGTAGCTGGGACTACAGGCGCCCGCCACAACGCCCGGCCATTTTTTGGTTGCAGCCGTTATTTTTATTTGGCAGGTCCGGGCTGGATTCGAACCCGCCAGCTCAGGTGTACGTGGCTGGCGCCTTAGCCCGTTGAGCCACAGGCGCTGAGCCTCGAGCGATTATCTTGCCTCAGCCTCCCAAGTAGCGAGGACTTCAGGAGCCAGCCACAATGCCTGGCTATTTTTTGGTTGTAGTTGTCATTGTTGTTTGGCAGGACTGGGCTGGATTTGAACCCGCCAGTTCTGGTGTGTGTGGCTGGTGCCTTAGCTGCTAGAGCTACAGGTGCCAAACCTTCAGAGGTTATTCTTGTACTTGCTGTTACTTCTGTATGAATATTCTCCTTCTCCTTGTCAGCGGCTAGTTTCTTCAAATCACTCAGATCTCAGTTCAAAGATCCCTCATCAGAGAATGTGACCTGTAACATTCATATGCCTTCATCTCAGCCCACAGAAGTTACTAGCATTACCTTGTGTTACCAACTACCATATCTAAAATTCCTAGGTTTAACTATCCCTAATGTAAGCTTTGAGGGGAGAGATTTCATCTTCCACATATCCACATAAAGTTCAGCACATATCCCAGCTGTTTAAAATAGTGCTTGGCACACAAGAGACACTCTTGTTGAATGAGTGTACATACACACAGATGTATTGACATGAAAAATATTAAGGAAGTTCTTAAAGGATCTAATACTTAAACTTGTTTATTCCAAGAATGAGCATAAGACTCCTAGGCAATAACCATGCTTTTTCTGCTTCTATCTAAACTTTCTCCAAAATATCACGTCTTCTGTAACTGTGATCATGTAAATAGAATGATCACATGAGGCTCGGTGCCTGTGGCTCAACGGGCTAAGGCGCCGGCCACGTACACCTGAGCTGGCAGGTTCGAATCCAGCCCGGACCGACCAAACAACGATGGCTGCAACCAAAAAAATGGCCAGGCATTGTGGCAGGCGCCTGTAGTCCCAGCTACTTGGGAGGCGGAGGCAGGAGACTCGCTTGAGCCCAGGAATTGGAGGTTGCTGTGAGCTATGATGCCACAGTACTCTATCCAGGGTGACAACTTGAGGCTCTGCCTCAAAAAATAAATAAATAAATAAAAATAAATAAAAGAAAAAAAATCTTAAAAAAAAAATGATCACATGAGTTTAATATATTCAATCTGTTATGCTTCTCTATGTCTTTTGGTGGGCTGTAATGATCAAATTCTCTGGAACAAGAGTCATTTTATTGCAGGCCCATCCTTGAGTTGTCCTGGTAGAGCAGTTCAAAGGGAGTATCTTCAACTTGGAGCTGAAAATAATTTACTGATCAGTCCCCCTAACTTTATAGACGAAGAACAGACTCAGAGTAATTAATAAAAAAATAGAGTATTGACAAAAAATTGTCAAACACCAAATGACTAAAAACTATTTAAAAGAATATTATATGTTATACATAATTTAAGTAACTAATAAAAGCCTACTAAAGCTTACTCGCACATATAACCTACAATCTTCTGGTGAAATTATTACTCAAGGTAAAACTATTTCCTTAAGCATACTATTTGACCAATGAACCTTATGGTTAAGCATCATAATATGACAAAGCATTCGGAATACATAAATAGAGGGAGTGAAAATTACTCACTCGTGAAAACCGTGATACTGTTAGGTGTGCAGACTTAACTGAACGATGTAAGTATATCATGTATTTAAGGGTTCATTACAATTCCAGTCAAAAATTTTCTATCAACTTCTACCATTTGTATTTAATGGAATTAATAAAAATTAAGTGTTAAATACATAAGAAATGCACTACTAAATGTAATTTATGGAAAAGATTTAACTATGTTTGTCTTTACATATAGTTTACCAAGAATACAACAAATTTTGTCTAAACTTCTGAATAAATACCATCTAACATTTGTTTAATAAACTATTTCATTTGACCACTGCAACAACCCCAAAGACAGTAGATACTATTACTCCCACCCAGCATATCCATAAAAATCAGGCTCTGAGGTTAAAGAGTTTGACAAAGGTCACTCAGGCCAATCCTAGAACCCAGATCCTCTACCTCTTAGCCACTGCTCTATCACCCAGGCTACTTCATTTTTTATTTACTATAATGCAAAACACTTTATAATGTCCTTCCATATCAGTGGAAGTGAGGAAGAGTACCAAAATTCTAGCATTCCTATACTATCTGAAATTTTTGTACATTAGTCATTCATCTTAATGGTGATGAGACAAGTCACTTTTTTTTTTCTTTTTTTTTTTGAGACAGTCTCATCATGTTGCCCTCGGTAGAGTGCCGTGTCACAGCTAACAGCAACCTCCAACTCCTGGGCTTAGGCAATTCTCTTGCCTCAGCCTCCCCAGTAGCTGGGACCACATGTGCCCACCATGATGCCTGGCCATTTTTTTTGGCTGCAGCTGTCATTGTCTAGCAAGCCCAGGCCGGGCTCAAACCCACCACCTTTGGTGTATGTGGCTGGTGCCCTACTCACTGAGCTATGGGTGTTGGGCCTCCTTTTGTTTTTGTTTTTTTTTTTTTTTTTTTGAGAGTCTCACTATGTCGTCCTCAGTAGAGTGCCATCACATCACAGCTCACAGCAACCTCAAACTCTTGGCCTTAAGCAATTCTCTTGCCTTAGCCTCCCAAGTAGCTGGGACTACAGGTGCCCATCACAACGCCCGGCTATTTTTTGACTGCAGTTCTCATTGTTTGGCAAGCCCGGGCTGGGATCGAACCTGCCAGCTCTGTTGTATTATGTGGCTGACGCACTAGCTGCTGAGCCTTTTTTTTTTTTTTTTTTTTTGAGACACAGTCTCACTATGTCGCCCTCAGTAGGGTGCCATGGCATCATTGCTCACAGCAAACTCAAACACTTGGGCTTAAGTGATTCTCTTGCATCAGCCTCCCGAGTAGCTGGGACTACAGGCGTCCACCATAACACCTGCAGTTGTCACTGTTGTTTAGCAGGCCCAGCCAGGCTTGAACCCACCAGCCCTGGTATTATGTGGCCAGCGCTCTACTCACTGAGCTGCAGGCGCTAAGACAAAAAGTCACCTTAATTGAGAACTGTGCTCATCAGTAATTCTGAATACTACCAAATATTCCAAATATTCAATTATTTTCTTCATCATAAAATAAAGGACCCACTTATTCAGAAAGCACTCTACAAATGATACTCACAATATTGTTAAGAAATAACTTTAGGCTCAGCGCCTGTAGCTCAAGCGGCTAAGGTGCCAGCCACATACACCTGAGCTGGCAGGTCGAATTCAGCCCAGGCCCGCCAAACAACAATGACAGCTGCAACCAAAAAATAGGTGGGCATTGTGGCGGGCACCTGTGGTCCCATCTACTTGGGAGGCAGAGGCAGGAGAATGGCTTGAGCCCAGGAATTGGAGGTTACTGTGAGCTGTGATGTCACAGCACTCCACCCAGGGTGACAGCTTGAGGCTCTGTCTCAAAAAAAAAAAAAAAGAAAAAGAAAGAACTTTATAGTTGGAAAAAAAGTCTGAAACCAAACCTTTCTTTTCTTTTTTTGGAGAGTCTGAGTTTTGTTCTACTGCCCTGAGTAGAGTGTCCTGGTGTCATCCTATCTCATAGTAAACTCCAGCTCTTGGGCTCAAGCAATTTTGTCTCAGCCTCCCCAGTAGCTGGGACTACAGACATGCAGCACCACGCCCAGCTCTAAAACCAAATCGTAACTCTGCCACTCACTAACTTGTTCAACTCTGGGTCCATTTCTTAAATTACTTTAGTTTCATCATGCCCTTTCATAAAATGAGGATAATACCATTTCCATCTGTGAGTTGATGGGATGGTGATTGTAGAAAGCCCTTAGCTTCTAGAAAAGGGCCAGGTCTTACAGTAGTTGTTAGAAAAACAAACAAATGCCGACAGGTACTACTGATAGAGACTGTCATTTAGTTTAGTCAATTTATTTACTAGTTTAACTTCCAGTATACCCTTGTATTTTTTTCTGCCAAACACTTAGGGAAGAACACAATACCTTACTCTTGCTCCCAGGGATCCACTTAAAGTCAAAGTTGGATTTTACTCCTCTTCCAAACTCTCTTAATTAAGCAATATAGTAATTATTATTTAACTATCTTGGTGTTGGTTACATTGAAAGCAAAGCTTATACTATTTTGATTCCTATTCTTAATCTGAGTCAGCTAACTCCATCTTTCACTACATTTTGAAATAAACCCAACATAGTAAAACAATTTTATAAATACAAATCATAATCAGAAAATTAATGTTGGGTTAAAAAAGCGGCAAGTCTTCCAGGGGACTGGACAGAGGGATCTAACACTAAGAAATCGTGTATTCAGCATCATGTACTAATTTACTTTCTCCTTTAATCTTCACAGCTATCACTCTCTAGTCAATATTAGCATCACTTTGTAGATTAAGAAATTGAAGTTCTAACCCTTGCTCTCTTCCCCATGTTCAAGGTGCTCAAACCACTCTAACTTACAGGAAAGCTCTCACCTCAATCCTTTTACCGTCTCTGCCTGGGGAAGGCTCTCCTGTCTCTCCACAAGGTCATCTTCTGCTTCAGGTCTCACCTCAAAACCATCTCCTTTGACTATTCACTCAAAAGTAGTTCACACCAATTTCTTCATCCTTATTTCCTTCAGAACATAAAACCATCTGTGCTAATCTTTTTGTGTTTAAGGGTAGGGATACTTTGACTTATTACTGCTCTATCCTGGTTGGTCACCATAGAGGAAGATACTGATTTTTTTTTTGCAACAGTGTCTCAAGCTGTCCCCCTGGGTAGAGTGCCATGGCGTCATAGCTCACAGCAACCTCCAACTCTTGGGCTCAAGCAATCTTCTTGCCTCAGTTTTTCTATGTTTAGTAGAGATGGGGGTCTCGATTTTGCTCAGGTTGGTCTCGAACTCCACAGTTCAAGCAATCTACCCGCCTCGGCCTCCCAGAGTGCTAGAAATTACAGGCATGAGGTACTGCACCGGGCCTGAAGATACTGGTTTAAAGGATGAATGAGCACACCAGCCTACAATCGTTGAGTAAAGAGAGCAGGGCCTACAAACCAGTCCAAGGAAAAATGACTACAAGCTCCTCCACTACGCGCCCTAATACTACTTTTTTCACAGTTGGGAGGGGAGCTGCTTTGGGCTGAAAAATCAATTGAGAGGTGTGCCTTCCTGATCTCTTATATTCATTCACTTGGAAGAAATTTACAGAACTACCTACACACAAAATTACTACTACAAAATACTTAACCTGAATTTCTTTTTTTTTTGAGACAGAGCTTCAAGCTGTCACCCTGGACAGAGGGCCGTGACATCACAGCTCACAGCAACCTCCAATTCCTGGGCTCAAGCGATTCTCCTGCCTCTGCCTCCCAAGTAGCTGGGACTACAGGCGCCCTCCACAACGCCCAGCCATTTTTTGGTAGCAGCCGTCACTGTTGTTTGGCGGGCCAGGCTGAATTCGAACCCGCCAGCTCAGGTGTATGTGGCTGGCGCCGCCGAGCCACTTAACCTGAATTTCAAGAGGTATTATGTTGCCTTTTAGAATCACAAGTCAATTTGAAAAAAACACTGCATTATTACTGTCCATTAACAATCACAATACATCCCTGTGGCTCAACGGGCTAAGGCGCCAGCCACGTACACCTGAGCTGGCGGGTTCGAATCCAGCCCCCGGCCCGCCAAATAACAATGACGGCTGCAACCAAAAAATGGCTGGGTGTTGTGGCGGGCGCCTGTAGTCCCAGCTACTTGGGAGGCGGAGGCAGGAGCCTCGCTTGAGCCCAGGTATTGGGGGTTGCTGTGAGCTGGGATGCCACAGCACTCTATCCAGGGTGACGGCTTGAGGCTCTGTCTCAAAAAAAAAAAAATCACAATACATCAAAACTGTTGAGTGGCACATGCACAAATTATTATGTAAGGCTAAAAGAAAACTCACATAAACAAACGCAGTTTACCAACAGTCTGGTAATACCTTGTTCCTCTGTAAGTTGCTCTGAATTTCACAAAACACGGTGCACAAACTTTTTAAAACCAGCCATGGGACATCGTTCTCATAATGGTGTTCTTTCTTAAAGATGCACATGCACTGTTGCTTTTTGCAGTTTAACCATGTCCTAGCTGGTAAAACCCTAAGTGCAGCTAAAGCAGACCTCTAGCAGCATTCCCTTTGACACCTCACCCTTTGAATACTTACTGTTGAGTCCTCCATCCTCAGACACTCCAGTCCCTCTCATTCCTAGGTAAGTCAGTCCCAGTATTAGGAAAAATAAGCAGGCAGCAGTTAAGAGAAACATGGACAAATAGTGGGCACTGAAACTCCCCGTTGGGGACGCCTCTTCCCGTTTAAATTGCTGGAGAAGTTCCTCTTCGGGTTCGGAGAGGTTGGGTTTGCTGTACGTGTTTTTCAGGTAGGTGTGATTGGAGCCCGTGTGATTGGCGTGATTGATCCTGAGAGAGCCGGAGGCGGCCACGGCCGCAGTGGGAGGGAGGCTGTTGGAGTAGATCCTGGGGGCGTCGGCAGCGAAGGCCCCCCCACCGATGTGGTTGTTGGTTTTAAGAAGGGAGCCTGCTGAAGAGTCTAAGGTTGAGTCCGCGTCAGTCAGCGGCGGGGGCAGGCCAGGGGTCAGCTTCTTGGCGTTGGCGCGGAATCTGGGACCCGGGCTGGAGTCCCCCTGGTCGCAGCCTCCTCCCTGCTCCGCCGCCGCCTCGTCGAGGCTTCGGCTCCGGTCTGGACTCCCGGCGGCCGCCGCCCTGTCATTCATCGCGAGCCCTGCCCCTCCCGGGGCCGAGGGCTCCAGCCGGCCGCCCGCAGCCTTGGCCGCCAGCGGGGAGGGCGTCTTACCGTGGGTCCGTCGGGGCCGGTGCCGCGGGAGGGGGTCGTCCTTCAACACCTGTCTGGCCGAGGCCACGTCCTCGGCCCCCTCCTCCTCGGAGTCCGAGTAGTTCTCCCGGCAGCTGTAGGAGCCCAGCCGGCTGCCGTTCACCGCGCGGCTCGCCCACCGCGGCTCCTCGGCCTCCGGGTCCCGATCGGCGCCGTCCTCCGCCGGCCCGTCCTCGTCGCCCCCGGCTCCGTCCCTCCCCGCCGGGCTCCGCGCCCCCCACCAGGCGTGCGGCTTTCTGCGCTCGGCCGCCGCACCGTGGGGCGCCTCGGGGGCGGCCGGGGGCCCGCGGCCCTGGAGGGGAGCCCGGTCTCTCCGGCCGCCGGCCTGGGCCCCGGGGCCGGCCTCCGCGTCCGACTCGTCCGAGCTGAAGCCCAGCAGCACTTTGCTGCCGGCCGCGGGGCCGGCGGGGGCGCTGTCGGGGCCCAGACCCCCGGGGGCCCGCGGGCAGGGCAGCTCGCCCGGGGCCGGCCGGACCCCCATGGCCGCGGCCGCGGCCGCCGTGTTATTGTTACTGCTGTTCCGCGTCTTGCCGCCGCGGCCCCCCGGCCGGTGCTGCTGCTGCTGCTGCTGCTCCTCCCGGAGCTTCTTCAGCTTCTTGAGGTAGACGGGGCGGGTGCTCTCCGTCACCGGGCCCGGGGACAGGCCGTAGCGACGGAGCTGAGAGAAAAGCTCCTCATCCGAGGGCTGCGGAGCCGCCGGAGCCGCCGCCGCCATCTTCTCTCCAGGGTGTTTTACAAGCTCCGCGCTACCGGAAGTGACGCGCCGCCCGAGACCCTGAACTAGACCGGGCTGCGTCGCCCCGCCCCCCGCGCCGCCGGCGGCCGGGCCAATGGGAGGGCGAGAGGCGCTCACCTGAGCGGGAAAGGCCACCTGAGCGGCCCGCGGGGGGACGGTTCCTGGAGTCTCCAGGGAGTCCTGCGCGTTCTCCCGCTGCCCTCTGCCCTGCACTTGCCAGCGCCTGTCCCGGGAGCTGCTCTCACCAAAACACACCTTGACCTCTTTCTCCCAGGTTCCTGCCCCCGGTCATCCACCTTGACGTTCACGGCGTTAGTTTTCTTTCCATCCAGATTCTTGCTGCGGAGGGAGCTTAGAAGAGACTGAAAGAAAACGGCCAGACTCAGATGTGACTTCAGGTTGTGCCTTTTCACTTTGTCTGGACGCTTGACTTAGCGACAGCCCCTGCGCCCCCGCCTCCAAAGTGACTTCCCCACCGCTCTTTTTGACAGACCTCTCCGCCTCCAAACGGAGGTTTGGAATGCACCAGTGCCCATACAGTTTTCTTCAACAGTGCTGGCTATGTAGTCATCAGTTGACTGTAAGGCACTGTTAATTTTTTCCTTTTTATAAATCTGATGACCTTGCCAGGTCATCATTTCCAAAAATGGAAGAGCCTGGCTCAGCTTCCGTAGCACAGAGGTTACGGGGTCAGGCACATACACCAAGGGTGGCGGGTTCGAACACGGCCCAGGCCAGCTAAACACCTGCAACAAAAAAATAGCCGGACGTTGTGGTGGGCGCCAGTAGTCCCAGCTACTCAGGAGGCTGAGGCAAGAGAATCGCTTAAACCCAAGAGTTCGAGGTTGCTGTGAACTGTGACGCCACGGCACCCAGTACTGAGGGTGATACTCTGTCTCAAAAAAAAAAAAAAGAAAAAAGAGTGGACGAGCCTATTATCTGCCACATTTGAAGACTGAAAGACATCACACGCCATCCTATTCATTTCCCTCTTGCCGCCTTGCCACTCAGTTATTTAATTATTAATAATTGTACTTATTTTAGAAATTATTTATTGTGTTATCCCTTAGACCTGTACACTCCATGCACAGAGGAACCATGCCTATTATTCAGGACACAGCAGAAACTCAGTAAACATTTATTGAACGAATTAATGAATTGGGAAGCCACCTTAGTATGAGATTTTTTTTTTTTTTTTTTGCAGTTTTTGGTCGGGACTGCGTTTGAACTCGCCACCTCTGGCATATGGGGCCAGCGCCCTACTCCTTTGAGCCACAGGCACCGCCCATGAGATGGGGTTTTTTTTGTTTTTTGTTTTTTTTTTTTTTGAGACAGAGTCTCAAGCTGTCACCCTCGGTAGAGTGCTGTGGCATCACAGCTCACAGCAACCTCCACCTCCTGGGCTTAACCGATTCTCTTGCCTCCGCCTCCCAAGTAGCTGGGACTACAGGCGCCCACCACAATGCCCAGCTATTTTTTTTTTCTTTTGGTTGTAGTTGTCATTTTTGTTTGGCAGGCCCAGGCTGGATTCAAACCTGCCAGCCCTGGTGTATGTGGCAGGTGCCTTAGCCCCTTGAGCTACAGGCACCAAGCCAAGATGGGTATTTTGAGGTGAGCATAATACCAGGTGAGGCAGAGCAACCTTCACACAAAGTTGAAAAATAAAAGACCTGGAAATCCAAACCTCCCATAGGAAATGAATCCCATGGAGGTGAAATTGCCTGGTTTAGTAAAGTCCTCTCTCCTTCCATCTCCCCCAACTGCGGCAGAGCAGATACTTCTCAGGTACGTCAGTACTAGAAGCCACAAGGCAGCAGCTAGTATGGTGCCCGACACACTGCAATAGCACATATTGCTAAGTAAGTTATCTTACCTATGACGTGATACACATCTGGTACAGGAAAATGTCAGTTGAAAGCATGGATACTAGTTTTTCAACATCCTAATTCCAACAGCAGAATAATACTTAGTAACTTTAACTTTAGTTTTTCTAGCAAAAGCTTGCTATCTCCTCCAAAATAGCTTTTACGTGGAGGGTATTTCCTTGTCCTTTGTCTGTCATAAAGACTTGAAAATTTACAAATGTTCCTGAATCCATGACTGTTATGGATTTATAAGAGTGTTTAGCACAGTAAATTATAGTGTCTATGATGATGATGACCCAAAATTTATTGCCATAATTATTTGGGTGGGACTCAAATTATTACAAACTTACCAGACTTCTGTCTCAGTGTAACAGTGGTTAAGCCTTGAGCTTTGGAGTTAAACAGAAATGGCTATGGACACATCCTTGTCTCTCATTTTTATTCGTAGTTTGACATTTGTTTCATACCGTACTTGCCCTTCAGGTAGGAATCATAGAGAGCTGTTTGTTCAGCCTCTGATTTTCATGAATGTTTATATGTTCTCCTGGAAGGATGTTGGACCATTCATATTTTTGCCTGTGGACTTTGGGCAAGTTCCCTAACTTCTTTAGCCTTAGTTTCTAAAACAGCCTTAGAAGGCTGTTTTAAGGATTAAATGAAATTTTTTCTGCATAACACTTAGCACCCTACCAAATTCACAGTGTGCACTCAATAAATTTTAGTCGATAAGGTAAAGCTAAGCACAGTTTGCATCCATTTTGGTAGCATGCCTCCTGAAAACCACATGTAACACCATTAAAGAAAATGCATAGAAATGGTCAAACTTTGACCAAGGCATTACATAATCCTTTATTTGGAGGCAGCAAAGTTTGGAATGACCTAGGAATCTAAGGTGTCCAATCCCCAAGTTATGTGATTTAGGGAAACTATTAGGCTCTCAGAACCTCACTTAATTCTTTTTTTTTTTTTGCAATTTTTGGCTGGGGCCGGGTTTGAACCTACCACCTCCAGTATATGGGGCCGGCACCCTATTCCTTGAGCTACAGGCACCGCCCAACTTTATTCTTTTTTTAAAATGTTGAGTCTCGTCGCCCGTGGCACAGTGGTTATAGTGCCAGCCACATACACCGAAGGTGGTGGGTTCAAACCCAGCCCGGGCCAGCTAAACAAGTGCAACAAAAAATAGCCCAGCGTTGTGGCAGGTACCTGTAGTCCCAGCTACTTGGGAGGCTGAGGCAAAAGAATCGCTTAAGCCCAAGAGTTTGAGGCTGCTGTGAGCTATGATGCCACGGCACCCTACCCAGGGTGACATAGTGAGACTCTGTCTCAAAAAAATAAAAAAAAAAGAAGAAAGAAAGAAAAGAAAATGTTGATACACTTACAATTCTAGTACTCTGAGAAGCAGAGGCAGGTGGATTGCTTGAGCTCACAAGTTCAAGACCAGCCTGAGCAAAAGCGAGAACCTGTCTCTACTAAAAATAGAAAAACTGAGGCAAGAGAATCACTTGAGCCCAAGTTGAAGGTTCCGGTGAGCTATGACTCTACCCAGGGTGACAGCTTGAGACTCTGTCTCCAAAAAATAAAATAATAAAAAATAAAACTTTTAACATTTTTTATTTTATCTTCTGAATATGATACACATCTTTTTAGCTGCTTTAAATTACAGTAGAACCTCTGTAAGTTAAATATCTGAGGGACTGTAACAAACTGTCAACATAAGGACCAGCCAGTGAGTACATGAGGTGCACGTCCAGTCTATGAAATTAGGTCAACTTAAAAAGTTGGTCAATGTAGAGAGGTGGTCAGCTATGGAGGTTCTACTGAATTGGGGGATTACCATATAATTCATCTGGTAACTCAAAAGGTAAGTTTTATTAGTCATCTTCAATAGATGAGCTGGAAAAAATTACTTGACTCAAATCTCACAGTAGTCAAATGAGAAATTGAAACCCAGGACTTCTGCGCCCAAATTCCATGTTCTTTCCACCACACAATACCAACACTTGAATATTACTGGAGTCATACAGTAATATGTGTAAAAATAAACTTAGTTCCTTGTTTTCTTGCCCACTCTAAAAAGGAAGGCGTTGTAAGGGGCTGAGAAAAAGGACTAAGGCTTTGCAGTTAACTTGTTTCTTAGCCTTGTTGCTACATGCAACAACTGGAAAGAAAACAGCAAAATAAAACTGATTATATTACTTGACGTTTTAGGAGATCAAAGAAGTAACACAATATTATATTGATATTATCACTTAACTTCTCTTAAAGTGCCTCAAGGATGTGTTCCTTAGTTTTGATCTACAAAGTTACTGATGTTTATTTTCCTTTGTAATTGCTCAACTTCTATTCAACACTAGCATTACTTATAAAGGAAGAAGCCAGAATAAACAAGCTGAAGATACAACATCCTATTGAGAAATGTTGGACAAAATTCCTATCCTATGTTACAACAAGAATTAGCCAAGAAAGTCTTGTAGGAGAGCATCTGTTTTATTTTTCTATATATAATTCAAACAGGTGAGGAATAGTCATAGGATTCCAGTAAACAACGTATGTGTGCCATGATTGATAATTACATTCTACTCTGTGCCAGTGAGTGAATTGCCTAAATTATAAACTAAAAATCATGGAAAACATTTCACATTAATACATGATAGACAAGAATCTAGTCTCAGGGCTCGGAGCCTGTGGCTCAACGGGATAAAGCGCCAGCCATGTACACCTGAGCTGGTGGGTTCGAATCGAGCCCGGCCCGCCAAACCACAAATACGGCTACAACCAAAAAATGGCCCGGCATTGTGGCGAGTGCCTGTGGTCCCTGCTACTTGGGAGGCGGAGGCAACAGACTCGCTTGAGCCCAGGAATTGGAGGTTGCTGTGAGCTGTGATGCCACAGCACTCTATCCAGGGTGACAGCTTGAGGCTCTGTCTCAA
>CAUYRH010110068.1:0-14379 GCA_963574655.1 Perodicticus potto
ACCCTGAGATACCATCTAACTCCAGTGAGAATGGCCTATATCACAAAATCTCAAGATTGCAGATGCTGGCGCGGATGTGGGGAGAAAGGAACTCTTTTACACTGCTGGTGGGACTGCAAACTAATAAAACCTTTTTGGAAGAAAGTATGGAGAAAGCTCAAAGAACTCAACCTAGCCTCCCGTTTGATCCTGCAATCCCATTGTTGGGCATCTATCCAGAAGAAAAAAAAATTTTTATCATAAAGACATTTGTACGAGGCTGTTTGTCGCTGCCCAATTTACAATTGCTAAAGTGTGGAAACAGCCTAAATGTCCTTCAACCCAGGAGTGGATTGGTAGGGTTAGAATACATTTTTTTTCTCACAATTATTTTTAGGAATTCTTAAGGGTTAGCATTCTCTGATAATAGGGGTGGGGAACCTCCACTCTCAAGGCTGCAGGTGGTCCTCCAGATGCCCAAGTTCAGCCTCTCCACCAAATCCAAATTTCACAGAACAAATCTCCTTTATTAAAAGGATTTGTTATGTAAAATTTGGATTCCATCAGTGGCCACACTCAAGGATCCAGAAAGGTCACATGTGGCCCTGAGGCGACAGGTTCTCCACCCTTCTTGCCTTTACTGGTGTTTTTATTTCTCATATTATGTAGGTCTATGAAACTGAATTGCTACTCAGGTTCAAAAGGGGCCAATCATGCTAAGTGGGGAGCAAAAAAGCTTGAGATAACCTTTCTCAAAAAGAGTCTTCAATATTCTACAGTTCCTGAGTACAATTTCAGAATTATACAGAGTGATAAGGTTTTTCATGGACAGATGTTTTCATTTCTTTAGGGTTTATATCCAGGAGTAGAAACACTAGGTCATATAATTTGAGGAACTGCTAAATTGTTTTCCAAAGTGATAGCACCATTTCACATTCCCACCACTAACTTGTATGAGGGTTCTAATTTCTCACATCCTGGGCAACACATGTTATTATCAGTCTTTTTTTTTTTTTGGTAGAGACAGAGTCTCACTTTATCGCCCTTGGTGGAGTGCCGTGGCGTCACACAGGTCGCAGCAACCTCCAGCTCCTGGGCTTAGGCATTCTCTTGCCTCAGCCTCCTGAGTAGCTGGGACTATAGGCACCCACCACAACGCCTGGTTATTTTTCTGTTTTTGCAGTTCCGCCAAGACTGGGTTTGAACCCGCCACCTTTGGCATATGGGGCCGGCACCCTATTCGATGAGCCACAGGCACCTCCCTTCTCGGTCTTTTTTTTTTTTTAATGATGGCTATTCTAATGGGTGTGAAGTGGTAGTTCCTTGTGCTTTTGGTTTGCGTTTCCCTGATGGCTGATGATGATGAGTATCTTTTCATGTGCTTTTTGATCATTTGTATGTCTTCTTTGGAGAGCTGTATTTTCAGATCCTTTGTTGGTTTTCAAATTGAGTTGTCTTATTATTATTTTTGGAGACGAATGTCTCTCTGTTGCCCTGAGTAGAAAACATGGCATCCCAGCTAACAAAATTACAATTATGAAGTAGCAACGAAAATAATTTTATGGTTGGGGGTCACCACAACATGAGGAACTGTATGAAAGGGTTGCAGCATTAGGAAGGTTGAGAACCACTGACTTAGAAGAATGAGATGAACAAAAATCACTCAGGTGCGTGAAAGCATGGACTTGGGATAGAAACCTGAAAATCATTTAAAAATACAAATCTCCAAGGCAAGGAATGTGCTCTTGCCATTTAAAAATTGAACATTAAAAAAAAATTGTACATTTATAGGCTACATTTAACTCTAGTGAGTTATTGTTTTCAAAAGTCATATTTCATAGCCATGAAATGCATATTTGTAACTGGATAGTGTGTGAGTGAGGAGGGTTGAGAAGGATATGTATTCGAAGGTAGAGGCCAAAAAGATTTATGATGGAAGCCATCATAAAAAAAGGCGGAATTCTTTTTCTGTGCTCTCTCTGTGTCCCTGTTGCAGTTCTGTTGAAATCCAGGGTGTGAAAGAGTTTATCTCTGCCACTACCCTTTCTCTTCTTTCTTTTTTTCTCCTCTGCACCTGGATGCAGCATTTAACACCCTTCACTTGTGAATGGCTTGCAATAAACTACTCATGTATGATTAGGTCATTAAAAATAGAAATAGGGGGAAAAAAGCATGAAGATGGATGGAGGGATTTTTATTTTGGGGTAGGGCCCAATTCCTTGAACTTTCTGTTCTTTCTGTTTTGGGCTAACTGGTCCTGATTCTTTATTTTAGACTAATTGCAAACTGATGTGTATTACATTTTCCATCCCAGAACAACTGGATTATGGCTTTTTGTTCATGCCTGAACTCCAGCCACTTGTGATGGTGTGCACTGTTCAGCTGGCATTCCATACAGCGAATTTTGGCCAAGGATGTTCCCTGGAAACTTGAGTGTCTAGGCATGAGCTCAGACGCTGGCGCCTTTGCCATACCTCTAAATATCTCCATGTGCTTCCCGTGAAATGCAAATGTAGAGCCAGAAGGTAGCTTCTCTCTGCATGCAATAGCTTTCTTTTTGCTCCTTTCTTAGGGATTTATCACCCCTTCCTTGTAGGACAGGAACTGTGAAAATGGTTGTCATCACTTCTACCAGAAACTGCTTGAAGGCAGTTTCTTTTAAAATTTTTCTTATCCTTTTGGGAGCTTCCTAAGGTAAGGAAGGATCAATTCATGTAATTTGGCTATACCCTGTGGTTCCTTAAACCACGGATCTTCCCTATAGTTTCTATTGGAAATTTTTTCCTGTGAAGTCACTGAAATAGCTTGCATGTGTAACCCAGAAAACAGCTGTCAGCAACTCATTTGCATGATATCATCAATAGCCTTGCTTTCTCGGTTCATTTGCCACTAGGCCTTTTAGTTGGTGTTGGTTTCCTTACCAGCTTCCTCATGAATAAAAAGACAGTGACTCTCAAACCCCTGCCCATTCTCAGATCTCAAGGATGCTTCAACCTGTCTTGTGGGAAGGCCTCCCTTCTGTGTCAAGAATTCCTCATGCTTATTACAAGCTGGCTTCTTTAAAAATCAAACTTCTAGTAAAACCTGAACTTCTGGTTTTATACCTGTGATGACTCTTAAAAACAGACTGACTTGCCCTTTTGACCTAGGAACACCACTAAGAAGAGGAAGGATATTGGTAAATATAAGCCTTAGGGAGTCTTTGTCTGTCTAGGAAAATACAAACTTATAGCCACTCTACTATTTTTGGGTTCTGCATGTTAAAGCATTGATGAACAGCTTTGGGGGGGGTTGCTAATAAACACCAAGAAAGAGCATTAGCACATTAGCTGCCATGTGAGTCATATTTAACTCATGCTAGTTTTGAGCCTGGGGCCTCATGAAGCATCTCAGTATATAACTCACACATCTCTTGACCTATCTTGAGCCTAATAAAACATTGTGGCTCCAGGGTGTGAGACAGTGTCTGTGCTAAACTAATTCACATTGTCTTGGGAAGTGTTTAACTCGATTTGGATTATGACTGCATCATTTTCCCTGATACAGATTAACTTTTAATAAAGTATTAGTGTCCTGGTTCCATTGTAACTTTAGTTAATGCCAAGTGAAGGGTAGGGAATTGGGAAGGCTTCTATTTTCATATGAAAGCATAACTTTGGAAGGACATAAAGCAAGTAATAGACAAGAAAAATGAAAGCATATTTCCAGAAGGCCAAGAATGTCTTAGCAATACAGATAAATGTTGTTTGTAAAAGCAAAACTGATAACGAGGAATGACTGTGGAATGGAGTCTCACGAACTCCAAGATAAGATAAAGGAGTGAAAGACAAGAGGAGGGAAGTGTGTTTTCAAGAAAAAGGTTGGCAGGATTGTCTGAAAGCTCAACTAGATGGGCTCACAAAGGCAACAAACATGTTAAAAAATACAATCAAAAGCCGAACAGCCTTCTTTCCTTCTTCATAGGGTCTTAAAAATAAATGCAACCAGTTCCAAGAAAGTCATCCTAATTTTTAACAGAATTACCTACTGAACAGACTGAGAGTTGGGTTTGACCTGCTCTTTGGGTAAAGCCCTGCCTTTAACTCTGTTTCAAGTCTGTTTTATAAAGGAATTATCAAGGCCCTACAAAAGGAGATTGGTGGCCTTTTAAGCTTTACGTAGTTGGGGTGTTAGGTCGTATTGAGAGGATGAAAGGGTGTGCTCTGAAATCAAACAGACTAAGTCTGAATCCTGGCTATGTGATGTGAGCCCCAGTTTCCTTGTCAGTACATTGGGGATAGTAGCAGGGCTCACCACACAGAGCTTTGGGGAGGGTTAGGTGAGCCGATAGATTCAAGACTGTTGGTAGTACAGTATCTGGCATGCTGTGGCTACCAACAGAGGGGGTCAGAGCAGGGAGAAGGGGGAGCAGCCAGGCACAGTGACTGCTCTGGTTCAGGCTGGGCAGCTCTGCGCGAGCAGGGTGGTTTGGGAGGAATGGGAGGTGCGTCCTGTGGAAGCAGCACCTGAAGGGAGCAGCAGACCCCAGAACAGGAAGCCCTATTACCTCTGGCACCCCTGGGGCCCCACATCTTGCTGTACTTCATGGTGTGGGGTGGTTATAGAAAATAGAAGGTCAGGGAGTGATATTCCCATCTGATGCGGGCCCAGGGATCTTCTGATGGGTCCCTGTAAGCACCTGGTGCATCTAGTAACTTCACACAAAGAGCACAGGTGACAGCGTCAGTCCAACAGGAAAGGCAGCCTTGGGCATGAGGGCCTCTTTGTTTGCTGCTACCTGTGTGCACCTTGTCTGCCCTGGCAAGCGGAACTTGCTGTTTGTTTTGTAGAACAAAGAACAGGCCTGGTTAGATTGGAGTGGTGGCTGAGGCAGGGGAGGGTTCCTGACAGAGTTCTCCTCTGTTAAAACACTGGCTAGGAGAAGCGTCTGGCATGCGTCTCCCTGTTTCAGAGGGGAATAAGAATAAAGACACACTCCCATGTTTAAACTTCAAGTGAGGTTTAAAGCCTCTGAAGTAAAAGCCCACAGACAAGGGTCCTGAACCTCTTAAACTTTAGATTTCTTATTTAGTATAAATAGGAAGATTCCTGGGGACAGCTGCTAACCACAGAGTGGGGTTAAAGAGAGGTATAGTTTTTAGAAATGTATTGGTTCCACAGGAATGGGGGGTGTGAGTGGGCCAGGCCCTGTGGAATCTGCAAAAGTGTCTTTAATCTCAAGGCCATGGTCAGCTGAGCGTGTGTGCGGTGCGGCAAAAGTGCAGGTTAGGGCCCACACGCACACGAGGATGGAGCCCTTGGGATCCCTGTTGGGAGGAATCAGAGCCATTGTTTAGGGAGGAGCTTCCTCCTTATATGAGCAGGCACTTGTGTTTTCTGGTGCCCTCAGTTTCATGCAAGAGAGAGGTGTGTAAAAGTCATTCTTTCTGCCCTTGGGAATCAGAGACAGGGATAGTCTAGGTGTAAAACAGAATCGTCCAGAATGCAACCAGCCCTTGCCAAGCTTCCATGCCTTGACACGTGCTGTTCTCTTCCACCCACAGTGACTCTCCTTTCCTTTCTGTGCGTGGCATCAAGCACTTGGCAGCTGTACTCGTCTCACCCAGGTAGAGTTAAGGCTCCCTCACCTCTTCTCCTGTAGTGGTTGGTCCCTGTCCCTGCTAGGGATTATATTGCATAATGTTTTTCTGCCTTTTTTCACATCAGTTGCTCATACTTTCATTGGCCTCACTTTCTTTTTTTGAATATTCAACTGGGGCCTAGTGTAAAGAAATTAACACGTGTTCTCTGTCCTAAAAAGCTTACAGTCTAATAGGAGAAAATATATGGGAAAAGAAATCATGCAAGTGCATAAAAGTTGCAAGTATGACAAAGCTCACAGAAGAGAGGCTTTGGGCTAGGATTTGACTCAGTCTGGGCAGCCAGGAACCATTTCCCTGAGGAGGTGAGGGATGGTAGAGGGGCAGAATTAGAGTCTTCCAGGCAGATGTACAAAGGCATTGTGGTGGGAGGGACCTTGGTATAGGAGGGGAACTTAAAAATAAAGCCAGTGGAAGGACGGGTGGGTGAGGAAGAGGAGTGTGGTGTGAGATGTTGCTGGAAAGGTAGGTAGACCACTTGGGCACTGTGGACTCAGTTACGGAGTTTGCATTTGTTTTTGCCTTTATACTCAAGAGCGCAGGAAACCCACTGAAGTGTTTCAGCAGAAGATGACATGATATGATTTGGGATTCTACATAATCTCTCTGCCCTGGTGCTGGATTGGAGAGGGCAGAAGAGGGGATATGGGTAGACCAGCCTGGTGACTCTTGTCCAGGAAGAAAATGTTGGCAGTTCAGGCTGCATCAGGACGGTGGAGATGGATGAAGGGGGCAGATCTGAGATCAACGTGGGAACTCCTGAGATAAAGTAAAATAGCCTCTCTTATCAGGGAACTTCTCAGGACCTTTAATATGTGGGCTAGATGTGGATTATGATTCTCCAATAAAGGACTCAACCACAACAATTTTACAGAAGTGTATGGTTGGACCACAAATTATTTTTCAGAATCTTCCACACAGTACTTTAGTTCTATAGAATACTTTTGGGGAAATACCACATTACATAATTCTTTGCTTTTGGCTACTTTCCACAGAGGATTCTGAGTACCACACAAAGGTCTGTAACTGGGAATGTGCCCGTATGATACAAAGAGGAGTCTGTTTGACACAGTGCATGAAGGGAGGACTCGGGCAAGGTCAGACTGAATAGGCAGACTGAAGGCAATTTAGGAAGGTTTGGAGGCCAAGTTAGGAGGAGTTTGGATTCAATTTGTCATTGGTTGGGAGTCATTCTGGCCTGTAAACTGTGTGTCATGGCTGAAGTGTCATCCTGGCAAGATCATTCTGGAAGATCCCTCATAAATAGATTGGGTGGGGAGGTGTCGAATCGAGTGGCTTTCTAGTAGTGAGTAGACAAGAACCTAAGCTTGGGAGAGTGGGAACAGGGAATGTGTCTTTTGGGCTAAGAAGGAAGTGTAAGATGTTTTTCTTCACACTCTTTCCCCTTGGCAGGTGGCCACCATGTATGACCAGCCCAAAAGAATAATAAGAGAGATTCATCTGTGTTTTCCTGAGGCTGGATAAGCATAAGAACTTCCTTGGAGCCCTTGGGTTCCTAGGCAGTGCTGGAAGAGACAAAAAGGCATTGCCATTGTTGGGAGCAGGAGTAGGATTACCCAGTTCATAGATATGGCCTAATGAGGGCAGGAGGTTGGAGTTAAGGCTATCAAGCTTCCACCACAGCTGAAATTTGGCTGTGTGACTTTAAACAAGCCACCTAGCCTCTACAGGCCCGAGTTTGCTCATCTGGAAAATGAGAGGCCAGAATGAACGTGAGGTACCCCTGCCCCCAAAACTCTGAACTGAAACTTGCAACCATCTCAGAGACTTGAACATACATTAATTAGGACAGTCATTTATCAGGGTAAGCAAGACCCCATGCCTCCCTGAAAGCTTCAATTTTGTGAAAAATTTGGATTAAGAATGGAGCTTTTGTAAAAAATGTGCAGAGTGTCCAATTCGCACATTCCTCAGAAATCCAGGCAGCTTGTCTGAGGCAAAGATGAGAAACTTTGTCTGGAGAGCCTGGGATAGTTAGTAATCAGGAAGACGACAGGTCAGACTCCCCCAGAGCGTGTTGTTTTAGTTTTGGCTCCTGCACTTTGTGAAAATATCTGCTATTATGTCCCAGTGGATGAGGAAAGACCTTAGAAAGTTTAGCCTAAAGAAGAAAAGACAAGATAAGATGGCATGAGGGTAGACTTTAAATGTTTGAAAGGGTGTGATTTGGAAGAAGGACTGTACCAACCTTGGTTGGTCCCAGTGACATCATAGGTATGCAGATGTCAGCTCAGCACGAAGGAGACATTTACGTGACTGAGCGTGGTGGAAACATGGGAAGGTTTGTTGTGAGAGGAAGCGTTGTGTTTCCAGTCCTTGGAAGCTGGATGGTTGCTTCTCTGTCAGAGATATAGGGGCGGTGGGAGTATTGGATGTTCAAATTGGGATTTGAACCTGAGAAATTTGGTATCTCAAATAATGCAGACATGCTATGACTTCATGAGTGAGATATGAATGAATGAGTGAATATCCAGGTATATTTTAATTTATTTAGAGAAAAGGAAACTTTGGAAGGTTAGAGAGAGGAAATCACCTCTAGCTGCCATGCAGACACCATATTCTCAGTCACAGAGGTGGCCATGACCTTGGAGACTGTTAGACAGTTGTTGTTTTGTGCATTTCACATGAACATGTTTAACACTTTAAGAATGGCACTGTACCTAGTTCAGCTTGCGTGTTCATTGAGTGTAGACCAGTGGTTCTCAACCTTCCTAAGTCTGCAACCCTTTAATACCGTTCCTGTGGGTCACGACTCACAGGGTGAGAACCATTGGTATAGACAGTCAATGGTGGGCACTTCAATCCTTAATTGGAGTCCCTCCCCTTCCAATGTTTTGTATAGTGGGGAGGCTCAGAGAAGTTGGGACTGTGTGATCTGAAGCAGTCACAACTTCTCTGACCCTGCTCTGGGACTTTTAAAAACAGATGGAAGCTGGTTCTAGTGAAGAGAAGTCCATGGGTAGGTCTTTGATCAGACTTGGTTTCTCCATTCCTCCCCCTCTGTTTTTCCTCGCTTTTCAGAGGGGAAAGTAGACATTTTGTTCTTCATTTAGAAAAGGAGGAACTCTGCTGGGCAGAGAGAGTCATGACCGTAATCTTAGCACTCTGGGGGGCCCAAGTGGGAGGATCCTTTGAGCTTATGAGGTAGAGAACAGCCTGAGCAAGAGGGAGATACCATGTTTACTGAAAATAGAAAAACTGGGTGGTGCCTGTGGCTCAGTGGGTAGGGCACCAGCCCCATATACCAAGGGTGGCGGATTCGAACCCAGCCCCAGCCAAACTACAACAAAAAAATAGCTGGGCACCTATAGTCCCAGCTACTTGGGAGGCTGATACAAGAGAATCATCTTAGCCCAAGAGCTGGAGCTAAGTTGTGACACCATGGCACTCTACCAAGGGTGACAAAGTGAGTCTCTGTCTCTTAAAAAAAAAAAAATAGAAAAACTATCCAGGTATTGTGGTATATACCTGCAGTTCCAGTTACTTGGGAACTGAGGCAGAAGGATCACTTGAACCCAGAAGGTTGAGGTTGCAGTTAGCTATGCTGTTGCCATTGTACTCTACTATCTGGGGTGACAGAGCAAGACCCTGTCTCAACCCCCCTCCCCCAAAACCAAATAATACACACACAGAAAAAGCAAAGGAGGGGCTGAGTGAGAGTCCTGCCAAGGGCATGGCTGCAGAACAATTGGTCCAAGGAGCCAGGAACCAGAAAGTCACCACGCCTCCGCCAAGGCCTCTGTCTAAAAGGAAATCTGTGATTTATGTCTTATAAAGGCTACTACTGGGTGGTACATAGTAACTCCTTCCTGAATACTGTTTTCTATTCCTATGTGACTAGTGCTTTGACATTTGGCGTTATTATCTTTCATTTTTCTTGATCTGTGCAATGAATGGATCCATAAGGCCACCCTTGTTTTTTAAGAAAACCAAACTGCAATTCAGAAATGTTGTAATTGGACAAAACCTCAGAGTAGACAGGTGACCATACCAGGATGAGGACATTTCTGTTCTGGCCCTGTTCCCTTTGTTGGTCAGTTGGAGCTGGCTACTAACTCCAGCAGGCTGGCCTGCAAGAAGAGGCCTGGGGAACCATGAGCTTTGTAGGAGCCTGTTTTGCTCTGCTCTGTCCCAGGGAACAGCCAAGTGCTTTAAGGAGGAAACAAATGAAGGTCACCCTTCTTGTGCATCTTGTCTTAACCCTGGGGGTGGGGTGAGAGTCAGCCTCAACACTTGGCAAGTCTTGGCTTGGCTTCCTGCCTGGCAAGGTGGTGGTCTGTCTCCCTTTTTCTTCTCTCGTCCCTGCTAGCTTTTTCCTGTAGCCATGGAGGTGTTGGGGTGGGAATGGGGGGGCAAAGGGAAGAGATGACAGTTGTCTACATAGATACTTGGTCTTGTTTGGGGGTGCAGAGAGGTACTACTGAGAATGGTCATTGGATCAAGAGTTCTTGGTCTAAGCATTCTTATTAATTTTTTAAATGGCCTGATTTATACACTTGAGGGTTGATCCACTCAGCATTTATGGACATATGGTAGCAGCAAAATGGGAAAGTTGAAAGATCAACTTTCACAGATAACAAGATTTCTGGGCAGGGAGCAGTGTAGAACTGTAGACTCAGTCACGACCTGTTGGCTTCCAGATTGAGCCTTTGGTTTATCTTGGAGAGGTCCCTGCACCTCTCCAGGGGGCAGTGCTCTGGAGAACCTGCTTGCTTATCTTGCTTTCTTTAAAAATCCTGTTCAACCAGTTGGACATGTGTGTGCTGACAGCAGGCTAATCTGGAACCATTTACAGAGCCATGTGGTCTGTCTGTGACAGCAAATCCAACTGGGAGTCTAATCCCTGCTTTTTTCCTGTTCCCACCCCCAATATTTTCCTGTTGACTCAGAGCACTGGAAGTATGGCACAGCCTGGGTGGAGTTCTTTCCACCAGCCAGCCGCTCCTTGAAGGCTAACGGCACAGCAGGGGGATGTCGGGCCCTGTAAACAGAACTTCTACACGCTGGTTACGTTAGCTTAGAATGTAACTCTGAGGGTGAGGGAAATGGTGTCTTATAAATATGGATGTGAGGCTCTTTTCATCTCCTGGAAACTGAGAGGACCCAGGGAAACTGGGGAACATTTTGTAAGAATTCTTTTAAGGAGTGGTGTCAAAAAAATAAAGCATAATTGAAAGTCTGTAACCCAACGCTGTGTTTCAGAGAAACCCACGAGGGGCGGTTTGGTGAGTGTGTGGATGTGATTAAAGCCCTGAGTTTTTAGATTTGAATCTCCCTTTCCCCTTCTCTGGCTCACTGGGGCGGGGGGGCGGGGATTTTTCCCTGAAGGAGCTGCCCCACTTGGAAGATTCTGGTAGCAACTAACACAGGCACTCAGACAGGGAGTCAGAGAGTGGGGTCCAAGTCCGGCTGTGTAACTTCCGGCTACCTGATCTTACTACGCAGCTGTCATCCACTGACTTCTTTCTGTGCCTGAGACATTGCTAAGCGTAACATTTTGTTTCATTTTTAGAATAATGAGATAACTGGACCATTTCGGGTCTGTTGACTTCAAGGCCTGAACTTTTTTTTCCTTTTGTTTTATTAAGAGAACACAGAATTCACCTTTTAAACCATTTTTAAGTGGTAAAATTCAGTGGTTTTTACATATTCACCATTCGGGTAACCATCATAACTGTATAATTACGTCACCCCCAGATGTAGCCCCATTCATTTGAATTCCCCCGTTTTCCCATCTTCTGTCAACCACTGGTCTACTTTCGATCTCTCCAGATTTGCCCATTCTAGACATTTTGTAGTAACAGAATCTCACCACATGTCAAGGACTGAACTATTGAGCATGTTGCCTTTTGGCAAAATCACTTAATTGCTCTGTACCTATTTAAGGGCAGAGTATTTTTGTCTGTCATTATTTATCCTGTCTCGGGTACCTATGTAGGTTTACTGTATGTCAAGTGCATTCTGGGAGCAAGGGTGAGGATTTTATTGCCGTGACTTCTGACTTGGACCCATGTCTGGATTACAGGGCATTCTGAGAACAAATCTTTCTGGTTTTTTAGCTATCTAAAGGGAAGTGCATTAATTTATTTCACAAAAACATTATGAAGAAAACCAATGATATTTTCAACCTACGTGATCATGGAGTTACTAAAGGAAACATTGGGTAATTGAATAGAATTAAAAGGGAATATCTTTTAGGTGGTTCGGTACGCAAGAAAATTACCACGAGGGTCATGAAAACACAGGATGTAAAGAAAATCTTCACTAAACATGGTATATTTAATCTCCTTGAGCATCCCTCCTTGAGGGATGAGTTAGTAGCACTTTGTTCTGCATCAGTGGCGGGAAGTTGCCTGTCTTTTGATGTGACCCTCAGCTCTAGATGCTCTGGCAAGGACACTGATGCATACGATCGATCTTAGCTGACAGCATTTGAAAATACATTGTAAACACGATCTGGTAGGAATAATAGTTTTAGATGTCTTAGTTTATTTAAATCCACGACTTCCCAATTTTGCCTGGTTTCTTCAAGTTCATTCTAGAATCCCAGACTGTCAGAGCTGGCAGGGACATTGAGATGAGCTAGCCTGACCCTTTCATGTGACAGAAGAGGAAACTGAAGCCAGATGGAAGTTAAATGACTCTCCTAAGGTCTTCACACAGCAAATTATTAGCAGGGTCTGGTCTTGAATCCACATCTTCCAACAAAAGGAAATCAAACATTGCCTTCACTATTCTTGGCTTTGAACTGACTCTTCTTTGGAAATATTTGGGGGTTTGGTAATGAGCACCTCTATTTCTTTGTCCCTTACTTTGCCACATTTTTCCCTATCTCTCCCATATACCGTTCCTTCACCCAACACCAAACAAAGAAAAAGAGCTTATTGCTGTATAAGCAATTGAGTTCTGAACTGCAAACATGAGGGGAGGGAATGGAGTTGGCATTTGGTAAATACACTAAGAGAAAATTGGAAACTCTGATGTAGTTCTTGGAGCATGGGATTAAAAAATGATGTTTTCAGGGCAGTGCCTGGGGCTCAAAGGAGTAGGGAGCTGGCCCCATATGCCAGAGGTGGTGGGTTCAAATCCAGCCCCAGCTAAAAACTGCAAAAAAAAAAAAAAAAGATGTTTTCAAATGACTCAGTGCCATCTTGAAAACAAAAAAGGTACTTGGAGTCAAAAAGGAGGAAGGAAGAAATCCATCACTTTTTAGGAATTTCAGCTTTTTAAAGCTTTTATACGTCTGTCTTTTTTTATTTTTCTGGCCCATTTAGGGCAATATTACCTACACAGTCTTTAAGGATGTGAATTGAACTCAGGGCTGGAAAGCTTGCCTGGGGAAACCTGTGGCAATGCCCATGTACCTCACAACACCTAAACCCAGGGACAGGGACAGAGGAAGCTACTTAAGAATAATATATATACTGCTTCTCCACCTAAGTTGTTAATCTTTTGCTCAGATGAGGGAGAAGCTAAAGACACATACAGGGACTTGTTCTTTGTGACCCAGGCCTTCATCGTGCGAATGCAAGTGGATGCCCACAGCTGTGATGATGAGAAGATGGTAACTTCGCAGCATGTGAGCTGACCTGGGGGACACTTTGATACCCCTCAGCTGGGATCCTGCAGCCTCAACACGCTGGAGCATGGGGGTGGCCAGTGAGACGGAACTGACACATCGACATTCCATTCTCTGGACGCCCAGGCCTCCACGCCTCAGCTGTTTTCATTCATTCAGCAAAAAAGGGAGACAGAGAGGAAACAAAGCTGGCTTTGGCGGAAACCTTGTTAATTAGTAAAACCTGATGTGCCTGTGTGTCGGGTAGGCACCAGGACAAGCCAGGAGGCCCTGGCCTTGTGCGGTCAGTTGTCACCTGTCAGCAGCAAGCCTGTGCAGGTGTTAGGTCTGTGCTCCTATGAGGAAAGCTCCTCAGCCCATTTGATAAGGCAGAACCCCCTGTTATTTGGGGGTTTTGTGCTTGTCATGAGTAAGTTTCCTCTGGCTTCAGGAACCAGTGCGAATATTTTCTAAGCATGGGCATTAACTCGTGAAAATATGCCAGTTTGTACGCAAGTCATTATTTGCAATGAATGGTGGTACCTGGCAAAAACTGGGATTTAACTGTGTATGTGTGTGTGAGAGAGAGAGATAATTGCATATTCCTTTTTTCCTTTCCATTTAAATTGATCATTGGGCTGGGCACAGTGACTCACACCTATAATCCTAGCACTGTGAAGAGGCTGAGATTGGAGGATTGTTTAAGGTCAGGAGTTAGAGACCAGTCGGAGCAAGAGTGAGATCCTGTCACTACTAAAAATACAAAAATTAGCTGGGCATGGTGGTGCCCATCTGCACTCCCAATTACTTGGGAGGCTGAGGCAGGAGGATCACTTGAACCAAGGAGTTTGAGGTTGCTGTGAGCTAAGATACACCACTATACTCTCCCTGGCGCAAAAAAAGGAGGGAAAAAAAAAATTGTCTCAAAAAAAGAAAAAAAGTCGGCTCTGCGCCTGTGGCTCAAGCGGCTATGGCACCAGCCACGTACACCTGAGCTGGCAGGTTCGAATCCAGCCCCAAACAACAATGACGGCTGCAACCAAAAAATGGCTGGGTGTTGTGGCGGGCGCCTGTAGTCCCAGCTACTTGGGAGGCAGAGGCAGGAGACTCGCTTGAGCCCAGGAGTTGGAGGTTGCTGTGAGCTGTGATGCCACGGCACTCTATCCAGGGTGACAGCTTGAG
>CAUYRH010110069.1:0-62102 GCA_963574655.1 Perodicticus potto
CTATGCCTAGGTCAATTTCATGTGAATTTCCTGGGCCTCAATTCCATGAATGGACTGTGTCCATTCATTGATGCATTCATTCACTTTGCCCCAGAGGGGACTGTGTTCGTTCATTGATACATTCATTCACCTTGCAAAAAACAAATAAATAAATTAAAAAAAAAAAAAAGAATAAGAAGTAAGGGACAGAGGAGGGTGTTGCATAACAATAAAAAGCTTAAATTACAATAGCAACCCTGAAAAGTACATAACAAATAGAAACATAATCTGTACATGGAAAACTATAAAATACTGCTAAAAAAATCAAAGAAAATTTAAATATTTGGAGAAAAATACCATGTTCGTAGATTGGAAGAGTCAAAATCATTGAGGTGTCATTTTTCCTGTTTTGATTCACAGAGTCAATACCATCTGAACCAAAATATCCAGCAAGATTTTATGTAGATACTGACAAGCTGATTCTAAAATGTATATGGAAAGGCAAAGGAACTAGAATAGACAAAATAGTTCTAAAAAAAGAACTAAGTTGGAGGGCTCACATTACCCAAATTCAAAACTTTGCTATAAAAGCCAGGCACAGTGGTTCTTGCCTATTATCTCAGCACTTTGAAAGGCCAAAGCTGGAAGATCGCGTGAAACCAGGAGTTTAAGACCACCCTGGACAACATAAGACCCCATCGCTACAAAAAATATAAAACAAAGCTGGCCATGGTGTTGCACGCCTGTAGTCCCAGGTACTTGAGAGGCTCGTTAGAGCTCAGGAGTTTGAGGATGCTGTGAGCTGTGATGCTGCAGCTGCATTCCAGCCTGAGTGACAGAGTGGGACCCTTTTCCCAAACAAACAAACAGCAAACAAAAAGACTTGCCATGAAGCTAAGCATGACAGTGTGGTATTAGTAAAAGGATAGCCATATAAGCCAACAGAACAGACTAGAGAGCCAGAACCAGACTCATACAGTGAACTGGTCTGACAAAAGCTTGGAAACAATGCCACTGAGAAAGAGCAGAGTTTTCAAGAAATTTTGCTGGAACAAATGGACAGCCACATGCAAAGATGAACCTCTACAAACCTTAGACAGAAATTCACTCAAAGACCACAGACTTAAATGTAAAACAGAAAAGTATAAAACTTATAGAAGAAAATCTACGTGGCTTGGGTTTGGCAATGAGTCTCTACAGACAATACCAGAAGTATGATCCATGAAATAAAAAACAGCAAGGTGGGCTCGGCACCTGTGGCTCAAGAGCTAAGGCACCAGCCACACACACCTGAGCTGGAGGGTTCGAATCCAGCCAGGGCCCGCCAAACAACAATGATGGCTGCAACTAAAAAAAAAAAAGCAGTAAGTTGGACTTTATCAAAATGAAAAACTCAATATGCAAAAGATAACTTGTAAAAGAATGAAAAATAAGCCACAGATGGAGAGAAAATATTTGCAAATCACACGTGTGAAAGAAGATTTGCATCTAGAATATTTAAAGAACTCTTAAAACTCAATAATAAGAAAACAAACAACCCAATCTTAAAAGTGGGAAGAAAACAAAGGGCAAAAGATTTGAACAGACATGAAATTTTCACATAAAAAAGATATACAGATGGCAAACAAACATTTGAAAAGATGCTTCATATCGTTTATCACTGGAAAAATGCCAATTAAAACCACAATGTGGTAATACCACACACTTGTCACCATGACTAGATTTTTAAAAATTGACAATACCAAATGTTCCAGAGGATTCAGAGTAACAGGATGGTCACTTGTTGCAGTGGGAATGTACAACGGTGCAGCCACCTCAGAGGGCACGCAGGTGAGCCAGCGCCTCGTGCAGGGAACAGAGGCTGAGCACGGGACCCCGCTACAGAACACTCAGTGTCCACCCAAACAAAGACCTCCGGGAAAAGGTTTATAGCAGCTGTGGTCATGATCACTAAAATCCAGAAACAAGGAAGCTGTCCTTCAGGGGGAAAGGACGTCTGTGGTACATTCACACAATGATCTAATATTCGGAGATAAGAAGGCAGGAAGTATTGATTTAGGCAACAACACGGCTGTAGCTTACATGCATTTTGTTAAGTAAAGAATCTAGACCCCAAACACTACATGTGGTATGATTCCATTCATACAACACAGCAGAAAAAGCAAAACTGTAAGGACAGAAAACCAATCAGAGCCTGGCAGCGGCTGGTGGGGGCAGGGGCCACCTACACACAAAGAAATGCAGCGTGCGACTACTCCACACCATGCTGGGGTTACGGATGGCTCTGAGCTTGTTCCATTTTTGCGTACATTACAATAATCAACTAATCAACTATCAAAAAAGCCCCACTAGGAGGTGAGGGGATGCCCAGACGGAATGCAGACCATGACGATGTGTCTGGCTCTGCACGTATCATAACCACGCTGAGTGGGAGGGGGCGCTGGCCTGAGTAACTCTGGAAAACGTTTTGAGTGAAAACTGCAAGGACAAGAGTAATTCTGTATTAACACCACACTTCACATGGCTTCTTCTCCTGGGGGTTCTGGGTGAACAATTCTCAACTGCCCTGTGCGTGCACCAGGGTCTCAGAGATACGCAAAGGGAGGTGGGGGTGGGAGGCAGGTCCTCACGAGTGGAAAGGGAGGGTCCAGATAAGCTAGGGGAGGCCAGAATGTCCCTGTGAGCTGGGTTAGAGGAGACTTCGGTATGGACCGTAATCCACATACATATGGAACGATCAGGCCTGTGGATTACAGGCCAGTTCGCAGGTAACCTAGCTCTGTCCACTGAGCAGACACCCCCAGACTGGGGTCTCTAACACAAGGGGAGGGGCCAGGGCTCCTTAGAGAAATGGCTGAGAAACACAAGGTAAGCACACAGCATCCTGTAGGACCAGAGAGCAAGGACTTGCTCAAAAAAAGGACAGAGGCACAGGAGAGGGACACGGGGAAACAACCTGAAAAGACCACCAACGACCAACACCAGCATGATCTAAGCAACAAGCTAATAAAGATACTACTGGACTAGATCCCAGAATATAAAATGAAGTGCCTGAGTCCGGAGAGCCACAAATCAATGACTGATACATAAACAAATGGGGGGGGGGGAGAAAGACACAAGGCTCCCCCAGAGGAGAATTCCAAATAATACTTGTGGACTCCTCACCCCACTCCTGGAGGGTGTCTAGACTCAGTGACAGAGTGGTGGGACAGCAGTGACTCGGCAGAGGGCACCTGGCAGACACACCCCAGCCAGGAGACAAGAGACCCAGACACACGGGTGTCTTCCCAAACCCGCCACCCAGTCTAGTCACAAGAAAACATCAGGCAGGCCACGTGGTCAGTACTGTTCAAACCGTCAAGGGTGTGAAGAAGCAGGAAAGCCTGCCCCAGACCAGCAGTGACGAAGGAGAGGAGAGGACTGAGTCCAGTGTGGTCACTGGGGTCCTCAAGGGGGCACTGATGGGGCCACCAGTTTGCTTAATGAAGAAGAGACAGAGACTCCTTCAGGCCCACACAGGCCACTTTGTGAAGAGAGATAAGATTGGCCCCCTGCAAAGCAGGAGCACCACAGGGCCACCAGAGCTATAGAAGGGCTGGCTGGCCCCCAAAAGGAATTTGGGAGTAAGGAGAAGAAGGCAGAGACACAGCAGAGCACAGGGCTGTAGCGGAGGCTTTCATGCCCCTCTTGCCTTCCCCTGGGGGGCAGAAGTGGCCTGAGCCCTTCTCAGCAATGAAAAGGCACCCAGCAGTGAGGCCGACGTGGATGCCTGGTGCCAGCTGCTTCCAAAGGAGCCTAGGTCACCATGTGTGCATGTGGACGTGTGTGTAAGGATGTGCGTGTATGAGTCTGTGGTGGGGAACATGCAGACAGCGACTGGTCAGCAGGGCCCAGCCCTCACCTGCAGGAACTAGCTAGACATCCTTCTCCCACAGTCACCGTTAAGACTTTGACGCCACAGAAGGAAAACGAGATTAGGTCTCACCAATGTAAGTTTTAAGAAGTAATCCTAAGACAAGACGCATAGGAAATTTCCTCTCTATACCAGAATAAAACAAGAGAGATTGGACTTAGATTTCAGAGAACAAACCTATTTCAGTTTCCACTCATGTTATAAACATAGCTCAACAGAAGGAAGAACTAACATTTCAAAACACTACAGGCTCTCACTGCTCAACTAACCAAGCAGGCCCCTCAGAAAGACGCAGGCTCTGCGCCATGAAGGAAGGCAGCAGGTCACGCCACAGAGACCCCCATTAGCCTCTTATCAGGCCTGAGAATGACCTGGGAGCAGGGACCAAGAGGCGTTGTGTCACCGAGATGATAGCAAATATTTTCTTTAAAAATCACAAAGAAAAATTAGTTTTCTTTTTCTTTCCCTTTTCAGATAAACTGCCATAAAATTAAAACAGAATCACCCTAGAATGTTTTCTGTTGTGTGGTTTTTATTGACAGTGATTACATTCTAGACCTTGGCACAATAACCTCAAATACTTTTTCTTTGAAGGTAGGTGCCATAGCGAGCCCCAAGGTAGGACAGTGTTGTTTGTTTTTTAAACAAACTGCAAGCACTTTACTGAGGAGCTTGTAAAACCCAGCAGTGTGTGTTATCAGAGTCCAAGTGGTCTGGAGAGAAAGACAAGAACACATTTCCCGGGAACTCTTAGAACCAGGCAAAGCTCAGAACAGGGCAAAGGGGAGCGGATTTCAAGGATTCATCTTGGCTCCATTTCCCCCCCAAATTTTCCAAAGAACAGCTAGGAAATATGTATGCAAACAGTTCTTCTGGCCACATCAATCTGGTCCCTTGGTGTCTTCTGAGAAGGACGAGCCACATGATCTCAGGTGAACTTGATTTTCCTTGATGAAGAGTGTGACAAGCCAGTGCTTTCTGAAGCACTATTTAAATTCGCCTCAACATACTCAAATGCTAACTGTAGGGGGGGAGGTAATAAGACCCCATACAACGTATGACACAAACGGGGAGGGACAATAGGACAGGCATAGCGAGCTCACCACACAACACAGCTAGACCAGAGGGTGGCATTAGAAGCTAGCAAACCATGAACTTCAGAGTCTGGACCAAAACTAGCTTTGACATCCTTTAGAAGTCAGGTTTTAAAAAGAAATCCCATCCCAGGACTCCAGGGCAACAACTCGGAGCCGAGAAGACAAGCATCCACGTGCTCCAACCACAAGCTCCACCCCCGCCAGTGCAGACGCGCCTTCTGCAGCCCCGCCAGGTCAGGCGTGTCACTGGGAGCACCACCCCAGAAGTGGACCGGGGAGCCTACTTTCTTCCCCATTTGAGTAAGCTTCATGAAGGGATTTGTACAGTCCCAGCTCAAGCCAGCAAGCTGGATAAGTGAGTGGTCTCCAACCAGCCTTGTCACAAGACCCAGCCGGGGCATTCCATTTGGTGCCGAGGCGGGACTTGGGAGTGACAAGGCTGGGAGAGGACAGGAGAGCCTTATCCAGAGCTAAGAACGTGGGTCTTGAGACTGGATGGGGCCCCGAGGGCCCAGGAAAGAACAAGAAAAAGAAACTCACAGACATCTCATTACGTAACAAGGCCCAGAAGTGAGGGCAGAGGACAGTGAGGCCTGAAGATGCTGAAGCTTCCCAGGGGAACAGGAGTCAGACTGCTAGCAGACGCCTCACCCTGCAAAGCGCTGACATAAAACCGTGGTGTCCAAGGATGTACATCTGGGAGAATTGGTGTTTTCCATGTGGGCAAGGAGGGACACAGAAAGTTCACCTATTCCATATCCTTTTTTGAAAAGTTCTTTGTGGATATACTCCAGCAAAAAGAGAGACTAAACTAACAAATTGTATGGTATGAGATCCAGGGAACTATGAATATAACCCATAGACTCTGGGCCGTCTGTCCTGAGCGGGCGGCACCCCAGGGTTGAGGGTGGGGGTAGGGAGGGAGGGAATGTGTCCAGAGAGGGGGATTGGGGGGAGGGAGGGGGTGTGTCTGGAGAGGGGGATTGGGGGGAGGGAGGGGTGTGTCCGGAGAGGGGGATTGGGGGGAAGGGAGGGGATGTGCCTGGAGAGGGGTCCATACTGACGCATCAGCAAGAAGCCACCTGCAACAGGTCAGGGCCTTCCCTGAGCAGAGGGTGGAGGCATAAATGAAGCCCCCTCCTTGACTGAAAGGGGCTCAAGGAGGCCAGGTGGACAGTCAGGACAATACCACAACAGGGACAGCATCAAAGTGCCAAGATGAAGGAGGCAGGCAGGGCTTGACCACTTGGCCTGGGACAGGGTTAGGGTCCCTGAGGTGACAGGAGCTAAGGCTGAAGGGAAGTAGCACTTATGCAGCCACACAGAGGCCAGGCAGTCTGGGGCCACGGTCAGGGAGAGGGGATACCTCATGTTGACAGGACTCAGCCAGAACAGCCCAAACTGAGAGCAGCTGCTCGTGCGCCCAGGCAGGTAGCCCGGATTCCATGCAGGGTGGCTGTTGCAGGCATAGCTGTCTCTCTCACCAGCAGCCTGTGGCCAGTCATTTCAGGGCTATGCTAGCTGGTCTCACTAAGGCCCGGGCCCTCTCCTGTCTTTGCTGGGCTTTCCTCACCACCTCGGTTCATCCTCTTGGGCTGACTCTCTCATTCGGAGCCGCAAAGGCAGATGTCAACCGTGAGAGGCAACAGGGACGCACTGGCACTCGTAACGAGACCACCTGTGTGCCCGCCCGTACCGGACCCGGCACAGCATATGCACCCAAGCCTCAGGGCATCTGGGGCTCGGCTCCAAGGGGACATGAGCTGAGATGGCCCTAATGCTCCCTGAGGGTCTCTGGCCATCCCCAGCACCCACATCCAGTCTGGGACAGCCCATGCCAGCCAGCTGGTCTCCCATGAATGCCTCCCTAATTGGAAAAACCTCTCCTAAATCTCTGAACCACAACAGAAATGTCCTTTCGGTACATACAGCAGCTGACTGTGAGCCCTCCCAGCCATCCTCCATCCGTGCTCTGGGAAGTGGTGGTGCTGCACAGCAGCCCTGACTCAGCCCCAGGGCACCGAGGTCACTATTCTAACCTCGTCAGGACAGAACCCTCTTGATGAGTAGTCTGGTCAAGGTCACACACAGCCAGAGTGTGGGAGACCAGCTCTGAACCGTGCAGTGCCCACCTGTCACAAGCTTCTGGAAAGTTCTCAGCAAACTAATAATAATAAATCCAACTCTAATCGACTGTCCTTATATCATTCCCAAATAATTTCTCAATTCTAATGTGACCTAAACAAATTGCCTACATATTATGAGTAGTTCTCATTAATAGCAAACCAACTTGAGTCTGGTACAGGAAAAACTGGCACAGGTACTGACAGTCTACCCTGGAGGTCTCCAACAGCACCAACCTGGTGCTGAATGCAGCTCCACAGGTGCAACCTTAATGACAGGGCTGCCCGAAATCCTGTGAGTTCAGCCCTAGCTGCCCTTGGCTGCCCACCACTGGATCTTCCCCAGCACCCTGGAAGGGGGACTTTGAATGGTCCAGCAGCCAGGCTGGCTGAAGGAGCTCCAGCCCTGCTCTGTACTGGACACGCCTCTCACCACAGGGTCCAAAAGAGCTACCAGGTCCTCAATCCATCTTCTACTGCTCAGAAAGGGGCTCAGCACTTCAGGTGCTTTTCTAGGACAAAGTGAGCATGAATGCATCCAGCCCTATCCAAGGGCTACCTGTACCTCGGTAGGCTTAAGGCAGCACCCACCACTGTCCTGATGTGTCCCTGAAAGGCTCCAGAGGGGTCCCTGGTATTCCCACTCTTCATCAGAGAATACCAGGCCACACCTGCCAACACAATGACCATCAGGAGAGGACTGTCACTGGGGCAGCAAGGGCTTCCTGGCCAGGCTGCTCTGCCCTTTGGGCCCCCAGTGATCCACAGTGTGGTGCTCACTCTTGGGCTCTATGTCCCTGTTACACTCAGGGACAAAAATAGGGCTGACTACAGGAGGCACCTGCACCCACACCCCACAGCCCAGGCCTATGGACATAGTAAGTCCTATGGTGTGAGCTTTCCCACATCCAGAATCCAGCTGTTCCTGGGAGCAGTATCCTGGGCTATGTGAACGGGCAGCGTCAGGCATCCACTGCCACCAGGGACCCTTCAAGGCCTGAGAGGTGAAGCTAGTGCCTGGGGTATGTGGGCTGGAGTCAGAGGCCTGGACTCCGGGCCCGTTAGTACTTGATGCTTATCCGGCCAACAGCCAAGCCTGCATCCCGATGCCTACCAGGAGTATGACACCACTGGGAGGTGACCGTGTACTTGCCAAGCACCCAGGCAAGGTGCTACAATGATGTCTGTTCAATATAAACATTCTCAGGAACAGGGATCCAGGTATCAGGATGACAGGTTTGTCTTTATTCCAACCTGCTCTGGAAGCCCTGTGAAAATGCTGCTTCCCTGTGACAGAACACGCACCAGCAACCATGGCATCACCACTGCAGATGGCCCTGGAAACCATTCCATGCACAGCCTAAACTGTGTGCAGCGTACTCACCCTCGGCATCTACACGCCCCGGGAATACCACACAGAAACATCTGCAGCCACTGGGGAAGGAACCAGCACCACCACATATGCCAAGTTGGGCTGGAACAGAATGAGACATGTTGCTGGCCTCTCTGGGTCTTTACCAGGCCTTTCTGTATTTCCAATGTAATTAGTTATCCTGATCTTTATATCTTTATTATATGCCATTGGAGACAAGTCGCCTAAAGTTCAGCCTGCCTAAGTTCAAAGTCTGTTAACAACGGGAATGTCTACAGAACACATTTAGCTGTCTGTTTAATTACAAGTATTTCAATAGCTAGAAACATTATAAAACTCAACATCAAATGAAATGTTTGGAGAGCCCCTACAGCATCCTGGAAAAACCCTGGGATTCTGTGGGACAGGGTTTGGCTCACAGTTCCAGTAAGATCTAGAACTTTCTAGAATGAGGTAAATGCAAGATGACCATCAGCTTGCACCAGGCCATCTCTGGCAGAAAACCACATCCCTGGAATATGGAATATTGGTTCCTTGGTGAAGCTGAAAAGCACTGATTCTACCCCAAATATACTCGTAAGACAGAAAAAAATGCATATGTTAAAGCAAACTGCTCCTTGTTGGGCACCAGGCTGAAAATACCTGCTTGACCCAAGTGGCTTAAAATCTAACGGAACAGTGAATCCCTGCAGAGATCAAAGGCAGCCTCTGCTCACTGAAAGAGCCCCCTGAGCCGGGTTTATAAAGCTGTGCTCTTGCAAGCAAAGCCACTGGGGTTTTCCACTGCATCCTAGGCTCTCCTTTTAAAGGTCTATTAAACTCTAACAGATTCACTTTATCTTGACTTCATCTTTTGCTAAGTGACAGCACAAACCTTTAGAATGACTATTTAATACTGTTGAGGATAAAGTAACACCACGAAGAACTATTGTTTTATAATAGCTTTAGAGAAAGAAAGTGCTGTGTGACAGCACGTGCTGGAGCTGAAGCCCACAATGGCAAACCCATGTGGTAATGACCATGTCCCTGCTTTGCACTAGGAGGTGGCCCAAGTCATCACACATGATGTGAAACCCAGCCTCACCCCTCCACAGGAATGCCAGCAAAGTTCCCATGGCATTTGTGGAACAGATGCTGTCTAAAGAGCTTCTGCAATGGGAATCTTTCCTTCCATGTGTGAGGAAAGTAGGTGAAAAAATGAGATAGACACTCCATGCCCACAGCCTACAATGTGCTTGGCAGTGCCTGGAACAGCCCTCTGGCCCCCTCCAGTGCTCACCTTCTCAGCCTGGACAACACCCTCTCACACTCTCCCTGCACCTCTAGGCCTGATTGAGAACGCCAGGATTCACTTTTCCTTACTACTGACACGGTGGGCTTATGGAGCATTTATTTGCACATTCACTAATGTCCCCATGACCAAAGAACGGTTCTCCAAACCAGAGTTCTGGGTTTTAAGGGATGGGCTGAGAAAGAGTTGGAACGGGCAGCTGCCTCCTGCCAGGCCACATGTTCTAGAGGTTTTGAGCCTGAACTGAATTTTCTTAGAACTCAGCTCTGCAGGCTGGTCAGCAGACAGGCCCTGCACAATTATGGTCTGAAGGGTTCTCAACCAGTGGGTCAAATCCGGATCTGACCAAATCCCTGAAGGAGGAGTCAGACTTCACGTGCTGATGAAGTCCTCAAGGCGTCTTGTCCTTCTCCCTACCAGGCCTCCTCTGCCAAGCCTCCCAAAGGCAGGGGGAGCAGCTTGGTGAGAACCTTAAAGAATAACCTTCAGTGGGGCCACGAGCCAGTCACCGTCCACTCACCACTGGGAGACACGAGAGACAGGAGGCGCCCAGATGTCACAGAAGGGGCAGCTGGGGGTACGGGATGCAGCAGAGGAACATGAAAGCATGCAGAGGCCAGGGAAAGAGTGGAGATGTCTGACTCCTTTCCACACCCTGGCCACCCCGTGCCATGGGGCAGACCCCCTCAGCGAGGACTCAAATCCCCACCTGATACCGAACTGGGTGACTTGTAGGTCCCTGCTAGACTCCAAAGGGGAGTCAAACACGCGGCCCTGGCACCGCCCCCGCCACGCAGAGCCACGCTGTATCAACTGTAGCTGGCACAAGGCAGGGTCCTGGGAGCCGACAGCCGGCGGGCAGGGCCTGGGAGGGAACTGGGGTTCCTGGGGCGGTGGCAGAGGGCAAACGGAGACCGGGTGCAGAGTCACCTGCTAAGCGATCTCCTGCTCTCCCTCCCTCCCGCCCCTTTTGCATCGTCTGACCCAGACTGCGGCAGGGAGGAGGGGCGTGCGGAGGGGGTGGACGTGGGAGGAGCCGGGGGTCGGGACTGGAGGCGCTGAGGGGCGGGGCGGGGCGGGGCGGGGCGCGCGCGGCGGTGCTGCCTGCTGCTTGCCCGGCACTCACAGTAAACGAAGGCTAGGGCCCTCAGGAGCACGATCCTGGTCAGCCAGAAGCTGCCCGTGCAGAGGCGGGGCGAGGAGCCCGTGGAATCGCGGCCCGGAGCTGGGGGCGACCGAGACCCCGGGACTAAGCCACCAGTTTTCCGTTTTCTCAACGACTCCTCGGGCGCAGCCATTGCTGGACCGTCACGGCGCATGTGCTGGGAGGGCCGTGCGTCCGGGAGCCCCGCCCACAGACGGACGCCCCGCCCTCTCACTCCCGCCCACAGACAGACGCCCCGCCCCTGGCCCTTCTCCCAGAGCCGGGTCCTGGAAGGGTGCGTGGCGAGACCTGGATCGTTAGTTCCGTCCGTGGGTAGCCGCTCTTCAGAGGCCTTGACAGCCGCCCCCTCCATCGTTTTTGGAAGGCGCCTGGTCTCAGTGTGTGGAGGCTGGCAGCCTGCACTGGGCTGGGCCTGACCCCAGGCTGGACCTTCTCCCCTCCCACCACCTGCCCACAGCACCCAGCCGTGCGCTCAGTGGAAGGTTCCCTACAGGAGAGGGTGGCTGGTCTGAGGAGGCATCAGAACCCTGCGGAATGGGACTACCGGGGCTCTCGAAAGGAAACTTTTGAATTGTGGATTTTTCCTTATTTATTTCTCAGAGCTTTTTACATATGAAAATGCTATCCTTTCATGTATACTGCAAATGTTTGACCTGGTTTTGTGTTTGTTTTTACATATTCTTGTGTTTAGCATCTCAATTTTGTTCCTAGTGCCTTAACATAAATTGTTGTTTGACATATGGTCAAATGATCCAACTTTATTGGTTAGACATTGGGTCCTCCAACTCGAGGCCGACCAGCAGCTTTGAGAATCCTTCCCCAGCCTCCAACCTTCCCCATGTTGATGAGGTAGCAGCGTATACGTACATTTTTACATTGTGAACTTAAGTTTCCTTTTCTTTTCCATGAAAACCCCTCCCTTGGGAGCCCAGCTGTGAAGTGGGATGAGTAAAAGGGGCTGTAGGGGGCTGAGCAAACACATCCCCTGCCCTGGTGTGGCCCTGGCAAGGCAGTGTGTGCTGCTTGAAGCCCTGGGGATGGGAGGAGCAGTTAGCCTCTCCTGCACTCTGCCTCCAGGTCCTTTCACAGGAGGCCACAACCTGCACCTCCCTTCCTCAAGATGGTCCAGCACAGCCATTTGGGGAAAATGGAGAGAACCTAGCACCCTCACTCAGCCAAAGCCTGCAGAGCTTCTGGGTCCCTGGTCTGGATGCCAGAGCTGCTTAGGGGACAGAAGGCAAGGAAGGACAGCTCTACCATCAGGTGTGACCCTGGATGCTGCTTTTCAGGTGGGGGCAGTCCTCACAAAGGATCCCTTTGTTCTCAGTGTCCCCTCATGGGGAGTCTCCCCCGGGAACCGTACAATGGGGCATTGTGCAGAGCAGAAAAGGGCCCCTTGTTCCAGCATCCAGTGCTCCGGGCTCCAGGCTCTCTCTCTGAGTTTGAGTTTCCTGCGGGGTCCCATGGGCTTGGGAGTGGGTCACATGTGGCAGGGCCCGGCTGAGGAGAGGCTGGCTGAGGACTCAGTTCTTGCCCATTCCAGCCTGAATTTAATCAGAAGTGCTCCGGGGTATTATTCAGCCATAAAAAGATATGAAGTTCTGACACATGATACAACATGGATGACCCCCCAAAATATCACGCTAAGTGAGAGAAGACAGATTCATTTATGTCAAATATCCAGAGCAGGAAAATTCATGGAGAAGGAAAGTAGATTCATGGTTGCCAGGGCTGGGGGAAGGGCACGGGGAACAACTGGTTACTGGGTGTGATGTTCCCTTCTGGAGTAATGACAATGTCGTGGGATTAGACAGAGGTGATGGTTGTACAACACTGAGAATGTACTAAATACCAATGAACTGTTTGCCTGAAATGGAAAATTTCATGCTATCTGAATTCCACCTCAATTTTTTAAAAATGTAAAATGAAAACAAAACAACAACAAAAGACAGCCCTGCCCTGGTGTGGCTTCAGAATCACCTGCCCAGCGTTGCTTTCACCTCCGGAATAGTCATGTCATTCACATCAGACTTGCTTCTTCATCTATATTAAGGAACAATTTAAAAATAACTTGTAGGTGTGCCTTATTCCCTCAGATTGTGTCACTTAGAAAAATAAAAATAAAAACCTCTGCAAACCCTGGCCAAGGTGCAGCGCTGGAAGATTTGTGGTGGGGAGATGGGACCACCTGCCAGGTGGGGTCTCTGAGACGTTTCCTTTCTCCACGCAGCTCAATGCCCTGCAGGCCACAGGCAGGCCAGGACCAGGCCTGAGCTGCCTTTCATCAACACCAGGCTCAGGGGTTTCCTGAACTTGCACTGTTGAGCACAAACTACAGGAGAAGTCTGATAGTTAGGAGCAGCCTCAGGAGCAGAAATAAAGCTTAGCTGCCCCAAGACCGCTCTGTGCTTCAGGAGAAAAAAAGCCTGAGAAAGAGGGGAGCAAGAGCGAAGGGTTCCTCTCCCAGGAGGAGAGGCCAGCTCAAGACCAAGGGGGCCCAGGGTGGGACCCTGTCCCCACTGTGCCCGCACAGCCCTGGGACACAGGCACGCACAAGCCCGTGGCTGGCTGCGCTCCCAGCAGCTGCGGACTGGCTTCACAGAGGAATGAGCTCCTGTCAGCACCTCGTCCAGCTGTCCCCCCAGCACCCCGGCCTGGCAGCTCCCGCTGCATCAGAGCCATTGTCCCTGACATTCGGTTGCAGCTGTCTCTGGCATCCATAAGAACTCAGCTTGGGCCCGAATCTAATCATGCACCCTTCATTTACCCTAATTTTTCATGTCTTGAGAAATCTGTTTATAGAGGAGGACAGGACCCATTGCTGCTAATAACATCTGTCACCTTCAGGAAGAGTGGTCAGTTTGGGCAGATGCCGACACGACTGTCCAGTGGCCAAACCCCCCAGAGTGAGGCTGGCAGGTGTGGTGGGGGTGAGCGAGCAGGTGTGTGCCATTTGCTGGCCATTCAGGGTGGTGACTCACCGACGGCTGTTCTGCTTGGCTCAGTCTCCTCTGGCACCCTCGGCCCTGGGCCAGAGTGCTCCCTCCTCCTGTACCCCAGAGATGTAGCGCTGTGTGGCCCTGTAAGCTGTCAGACCACGGTTTTCAGGCAGAGTGGAAAGCAAAACCTCCAATGCCATATGTTCTCTGTTTGTGGAGTCCTATGGCAGAAAAAGAATGTGTAATTTTTTTTCCACTTGGAATTCATGTTCTGAACTAGAAGCCTTGCCCAAAGGTCACAACTGGAAGCCAGTGGGTGGAACTCCGCCCATAGAGCTGTATCAGTCAGCATATTGATCAATAACCACCACAGTAGTGCTGTGTAACAAACAGCCTCAGACCCCAGGCCCCGAGAGAATCAGCACAAAGGCAGATCCAGGAATCTTGTGTCTTCTGCCCCCTCCTGCAAGCCTCTGAGCAAAGCTTTGCTGAAGATGCTTCTCTGAGCCTCCTGGCTACGGCTCCCCCCAAGCAGCACCATCTGTCGTGTACTGAGAAGAAACACACGCTTTCTTCCACTTTGCCCACATACCCGCCTGAGGGCATTTTCATTAAACCTTCCTTCGCCAAGTTCAGAAAAATAAATACTGGGGAGACAGCAGAGATCTTTTTACGGAGGGCGTTTTAATTTGCCTTTGGTTCTCTGGAACATTCCATCGTGGCAGAGGAGGTCAGGGCCCAAGTCGGCCAGAGCCCCTCTCCCGAAAAGTATTTTTCTTTGTGACATGTTTATTTCAAGCCACCATTTCCCTTCCTAGTTATACTTGAAACAGGTCTGCTTTGGGAAGTTTCAAATTTGGACATTTTGGGCAAGAAGCCTCATTAAATCAAAAAGTCGAGCTTGGGAAGATGGCTACTGTCCATAGCAGCCTGTCTGGGCTCAGAAGGCTGACTGAAGTGAGAGTCCCTATCAGCGTCCTGTGTCCCCTCCTGCCTGTGGGCTGAAAGCCTCCCAGAGGCCCTGGGATCGCTTCTCCACAGAGTTCACACCTGGAAGAGGAGTTGGGATTAGGGTCCAGGTGTCAGGTCTGACAGAACCTTCTCCCGTGCAGGGCACAGAAGTCAACTCTGCACTGCACAAACAGGGAAGGGATCTCAACCCTGATCAAACATCAACAGACTCAGCTTCCCTCTTTGGAAGGTGCTGTTGGTGCCACTGGGACAGCCTTAGTGCACACATCCACCTGGGGAGGCTGCCTGGTGAGAATCCGGGGCCCCAACCAAGGTGTTTCTTGACTGCAAAAGCACCCTCTGTCTCCGTCTGAAGTGCCAAGAGCTAAGGAATGGCACTGCTGGTGCCAGCTCCATCCCAACCCACCGACGGAGAGGACAGACAGATGGGGGCACAGCAGGGAGTGTGAGGACAGCACAGTGGTACAGCAAGAGGTGACGGACACTGGGCAGCAGGACCACAGCTATTCCTGATGCATCCGTGATCTGTGTATGCATCTGCCACTGGGGAGAAATGAGCACTGGGTTCCACTCTTTGGGTTAGGCATCGCTCTGTCCCTGAGGACAGCCACCCAGGAACGGAGACTTGTTTATCAGGGGGCTCCTGGTGCATCGGGAAAGGTATCAGCTGATGATGTGGAGGCAGAAGCTGGGGCAGCCCCACCTGGACACCCAGAAAGCTGTCCTGCAGGGCTGAGAGGGAGAAACACCAGGGAGTTTTCCATCATGTCTGAGTGTGTAGAAGGGCGGGGAATGGACAACGCCAGTCCCCGAGCAAACCACTGTAAGCAAGGGGCTAGCCTTGACCCAGACCAGAACTTGTCACCCTGGAGACAGCTAAAGGGGCTCGGCAAGAGGCTGTCTTCAAGCCCTATGAGCCTGTTACCAGGAGGCTCCAGAGGGGCTGACTGGAGCCCTGTGAGCCCCTAGCCTCTCTCTACCCAGCCGCTGCTCAGAGCAACGTGCCCATCCCGCTCCTTTCTGTTTCTGCAGACCAGCCAGTGATTAAAAGCACCAATTAATCTCCAAGGCTGCACGGGGATGCAATGCCAACTGCTTCTGAACACAGGGCCAAGGGGCCAGGTCAGGGCTGTGGACACACTGGACGTGCCATCTGGGCTTCACGGCCTACTCTGCCTGCCCCTTGCACTTTTCCCTGGAAGCCTGCACAAAACGGGTGTAGCCTCCCTACCTGCAGGGTGAGGGCCAGGCAGTCAGTGGATGGGACCATGGGGCTGGCAGAGAGGAACAGTCCATAGGAGTACTTTGCCCAGCAGCACCAGCACACATATTGTACACACATATCACATACACGCACCACACGTCATACACATACCACAATGTACACACGCCTTGCACCATACACACACCACATATACACAGCATACATATGCCACACACACACCACGTATACACAGCATACATGTATCACACACAGCACACACTGTACACACACCTTGCACCAGACATAGTCAATATACCAAAATTACATATACACAGGAGACACACACCTTGCATCATACACACATCGCATACACACAGGATACACATACCACACACACACCATACACACACCTCGCACCATACACATGCAATATACACAAATGACATATACACACCTCACACTATGCACACACCACACACAGCATACAATCATACACAAAACATACGCTCTCACATACACACACTACAAACACAAAAACCCCATACACACACATCAAATATACACAGAACAAATGCACACCCTTGCACTGCACCACTATACACAGGCTTCCCGAGTTGCCATCCCCAGAGGTCGAGGAGTGGGGTGGGTCTTGGGCCTGGAAGCCCCCACAGGCCTATTCTGACCACCTCATGGGCACGGGCAGCACCTGCCAGCCCGCACCCCTTCTGTGCAAAAACCTCCTTCCTATCACCCTCCCACCCAATGGTTATCAGCCAGTCAAGTTGTGCTGATCAGACCCTCTCACTGAGACTGCCCAGCCCACCAGATGCTGCTGAAGTCAGAGGATGGGAGATGTGTCCACTGATGGGTCAGTGCAGGGAGCAGGGGCTGAGGGAACAGAGGGAGAGGGCCACTGGTGAGGACAGGTGGCTGAGGAAAGAACTGGGCAGTGCAATGGCTCCAACAGCTGCCCCTCAACTTTTTATCCTTAAGGCCCCTCTCTGTCACAGAATCCCTCGTGCTCCGTGCTGCCTCAGGGCCTCTGCATGTGCCACCCACCCTGGGAATGCGTTTTCCTCTCTCTGCAAGATTGGAAACGTCATGTCTCAGCCTAATTGTCAAAGCTCAAAGAAGCCTCCCCAGACCACCCTTCTTACAGACCCCTCTGCCCCTGGAGATGCTGCTCGTTGGCTGGCTCCCTGCCCCTACCCCAAGGCCAGCATCTTTAGGACTGTGGAGCGTGGTCCTGCACTGGACAGGAGAGCCCCTGGCACCAAGCAGGCTTAATCGATTCTCAGGAACACACAGACTTACCCTAGACACCTCCCTCTCTGAAAGTCACATCCCAGAGTCCACTCAGGAGCTAGTGGCCAATGGCATGAACTGAGGTCAGCACTAATGGAACAGGAAGCCCTGACAATATCCTGACGTTTCCCCGAGGATTTCAAGATGGACCAGAGGCAAGGCTGATGTGCCCACAGCCCACACTATGCCCAGTTCAGGAGGGGCTGGACCCTCACTCTTATACTGTACTCTGGGCCAGTCAGGCCCACCTTGGCCAGTATCCTGCCTCTCCCCACTCACCCCGTGGTGGCCTGCACAGGCTTGATGGGCTGCCCACTAGCACCTCCTGCCAGCCCCTGGGTGGTCACCTGAGCCAGGCACTGGACTCCTAGGTCCCCAGTGGGGAACACTGGTGTGGCACCCAGTACAGTGGGTGAGCAGCTGCCCAGCACACCAAAGCTACCTCTGTGTTGTTTTCCCCTGGTTAAGTGGAGCCCGTCATTGAGACCTCGCCCCTGATGCGTGAGGAATATGAGTCTGCTCTGCCGGGATGGGGGTTGAGAGGTTGCACCATTTGGGACAGGTTCCCTCCACTCCCCCTGCCTTCGCTTGCCAAGGTCCTGGGTCTGGCGGAAGGTCTGGTGAGAAGGTCCATGACTTCCCAAGCAACAACCCCCCTTGCCCCCCCACCAGCAGTCACCGCCTACAGGTGGTGCTTTGCAGACCACAGAGTGCCAAGGCAGGGACCTAGGTGCAGGGCAGGGCCTCTACGGGGGTGCAAACCCACCACACACTGGTGGAAAGAAGTTTTCTTGGCTGGTGACAGAGCCAGAGGCAGCGGACGGCAGGAGGGGAGGACGGCGCAGCCAGCAGCCAGCTCTCCACCTGCCCTCCGGAGCCTCCCAGCGCTCTGCTCACCTCCAGGAGCCGCGCCCCCCAGCGCTCGCCCAGACCAGAGCTGGGCGTCAGTCTGTGTGCCCAGACAGGAGAGTTTTCCCTTCACGTGGCAGGCTGCGGGCAGCCTAGGCCCTGGCTCCTAGTCCCCAGGAAAGGCCCGCCTTGAAGGCCAGCTCCTGCCGTTCCAAACGCGAGGCCGCGGTCTGGGCAGTCCCGGGAGCTCCTCCTTCTGGCTGCGGACAGGCAGCAGCTGGGGGCACCATCTCTTGAGGGCCGGAGACGCGTCCTACGCGGTCGGAGGTCAGTAAGGTGAGCGGGCTGGACGCTCCGGCACCGCCCACCGTCTTTCCCTTTGGAAACATCAGCCCCTTCCGCTGACCCAGTCGGAGAGATGGCGTCACTCCGGGACTACGGCCGCCTTGCTTAGGATCACCGCGTCTCGTGGGCTACCCGCGTGGAGCTACACGTGTCCCGCGTCGGCCGCCGGCGAGGGGCGGCACAGCTTGGGAGCGCGGGCCAGTCGCCTCTGCGCGTTTGTCGAAAGCGTTTGACGGGTCCTCCAGGCCTGCCGGACCTGAGGCCAACTCGCGGGGGTGGCCTCGGGCGGGGTCTCGCAGCAGCGGCTCAGCGCTTGTCTCGGAGGAAATGTCCCTTCTCTGACCCCTCTGCCCCTCCAGGGCGGCACAGACCACCTCCACCCCTCCTCCCCGCCAGGCGCCCCAGGCGCAGAGGCTCGGAGCCGCCCCCGCCTCCGTCGGACCACCCAGTGCCGCCGTGCAGAGAGGGCCTCTGCGCCTCCAACCCCGGGGTCACACCCGGAAGGCACTAGGCCCCCGCGTCCGGCCACGCCATCCGCCTGGTGGCCCCAGGGATTCCGCAGCCAGGGTCAGCACAGGCCACGCCCATTGCTCCCGCCCCCTCCAGCTGCCGGGTTGCTGCGACCGCGCCCCCGCCAGCGCTGTGCAAGCTCGCACCGGGATGGGGAGGACGCGCCGGGGTCACCCAGCTCGGAGCCGCGTTACCTGGACGTGCGCTGCCCGCGGACTCGGAAGGAGCTGGTGACTCCTGCCCTCTGCGCCTGCCCAGAGGACCGGGAGCTTGGACTTTGGCTGTAGCGGCCGAGCAGACCCTACCCCGGGCTGCAGGCAGACAGCAACTGACCCAGCGCTTCTGGCTTGCTGGCGAGACGTCGTCGGGGTTCTTGACCGGCTGTGGGTGTATCATGAGGGGTGAGGGGGTCCCGGAGAACTTGTTGCCTTGCTAAACATCCGGCCTGGGGACGGGCTGACCCAGCCAGGGCTTGCAGCCAGCTCGCAGAGCAGCGCATTCAGCAGTGTCCCTCGCCCGCCCTCTCGGTCCTCCCAGGAAGCGGAGCTCGCGGCACGGGGAGGCGGGAGGCCGCTCTCGGTCAGAGCGCGGGTCCTGGGATGCTGGGCGCCGTGGCCCCCACGTGGTGCGGCGCCGGGTGGGGCGGGCGGGGGCGCAGCGGGAACAGCCGAGCTTCCTATAAGAGCCGGGAGGCGGGGGCGGCTAAGCCCCGCCCTTAGGAGAGTGGGGGGCGCGCTGACCAATGGGGAGACGGGTGAGGGGAGGAGCCTCTGGGCGCCTCTTAAAAGAAACTTGTTGCGGGTCTCGGAGCCCCGACGGAGTTGCGGCGACGGCGGTGGTGGCGCGCGTGGGAGAGCCGAAGCTAGGGCGGCGGCGTCAAGGAAGCAGGTTGGGCCTTCCCGCGGCGACCTCGGGTCCCGGAGCGGCCGCCCCGCAGCCTGAGCGCCGGTCCCGGTGCATCTTCCCGTGCGCGCCTCCCCGCGCGTAGCCCCGATGCTGGACATGAGTGAGGCCCGCACCCAGCCGCCCTGCAGCCCGTCTGGCACCGCCAGCTCCATGTCGCACGTGGAGGACTCTGACTCGGACGCGCCGCCGTCGCCCGCCGGCTCCGAGGGCCTGGGCCGCGCTGGGGGCGCGATGGCCGGCGGTCGGGGGGACTCGGCGGAGGCGGCGGACGAGCGCTTTCCTGCCTGTATCCGCGACGCCGTGTCGCAGGTGCTCAAAGGCTATGACTGGAGCTTGGTGCCCATGCCGGTTCGCGGCGGTGGGGGCGGCGCGCTCAAGGCCAAACCGCACGTGAAGCGGCCCATGAACGCCTTCATGGTGTGGGCCCAGGCTGCGCGCCGCAAGCTGGCGGACCAGTACCCGCACCTGCACAACGCGGAGCTCAGCAAGACGCTTGGCAAGCTGTGGCGGTGAGTGTGTCATCTCCAGCCCCGGGAAGCAGATGGGAACCCTGCCCACACTTGGCTTCAGGCTGCATGCAGGACCTGGGGGAGTGCAAGGACTCACGGAGTGGCTGCCCACCTCGGCCCCCTCCAGGGCGGTTCCCACCCAGGGCGCTCCAAGTGGAAAAGTACCCTCTGGCCAACAGCTCAGGCGCCGGGTTATGGGGTCTGGGTCTGCTAGGGCAGAGTGTGGGGTGTGTACGCTTTTGAGCACATTGCCCCCTCTTGGAGACATCCTGCAGGGGCCATGGCTGGCACCCCAACGTGACCCCCCCAGCCACTGTGAGTGGGTCAAGTGTGAGGTTCTGCTCTCTGGCCGTGCCCTTCCTTGGAAACGGCTCCTAGGCCACCCATGGGATGGAGAGAGGTGGGCAGGTGGAGAGATGGCTAGTTGACCAGCTGGTACAACCGCACTGCTTCAGCTTCTTCTGGCCACCTGGATGCCTGTAGCAAGGTAGGACAGGAGGAGAGGATAAAGGAACTGCCCAGCAGAGGCACACTATGTGCACAGCCTGGCTCGGTGAAACTGTTTTTGCATAAAGAAGCAGAGCAGCAGTGAAGGATGCGTTGCTCAGGATAGGCCACCCTACCAAATGACCTTTACTTGGGTTTACAATGGATGGCTGTGAGTTTGGGACTGTGGGTCTCCATTTCCTGCTCCTCACCTGGTCACTGGGGGCTCAGAGCTCTCAACTCTTCCCTTCCCACTTTCTGTCCGGATCTGGGGCACAGTCCTGCTCCCCTAAGCCCTGCCCTGGGCAGTTCAGGGCAGCTTGGAGGCGCCTGAGGGGTGTGTGTGCTCTGAGGCTCCGTAAGAGCTGGGTTTCATCAGTGTTTCTGAAAGTATGGGAACAGAGGGGCTGCAAGCCCGCTGCCCGCCGGGTCCGGCACAGTTCCCGGGAAGCTTTGCTTTTGTCCACAGTATAATTCTCAGCTAGGTCCTGCCCACCTCCCCCACCTCCCTGAGAAAGCCCCAAAGAGCGGGAACAAACAGGCTTGGAAAGGGGGTCAGCAAGAGAAGAGAGACAGAGGTTTGGGGCTTACTCCTTTGGCTGAAACAAGCTTCCCCTTCAGGCCCCAGCCTTGTGTTCTCAGAGAGAGCAGTGCATGTGGCGGGCTTCCCTAGAGGGAGCCTTGGTCCTCTCTGCTGCCATTCCCAGGGCAGTGTACGCTGGGTGCTGGCTGGAGTGTGGGGCCCAGCTCCCTTCTCATCCCTGCCTTAACCTCTTAACTGTAGGTTGCTGAGTGAGAGCGAGAAGCGTCCCTTCGTGGAGGAGGCCGAGCGGCTTCGTGTCCAGCACAAGAAGGACCACCCAGACTACAAGTACCAGCCCCGCCGCAGGAAGAGTGTGAAGACTGGCCAGAGTGACTCCGACTCCGGAGCCGAGCTGAGCCACCACCCTGGTGGCGCCATGTACAAGGCTGACGCAGGCCTCGGTGATGCTCACCACCATAGTGACCACACAGGTAGGTGCCACGGCCAGCTGAGGTATGTCTCAGTGTCCGGCCATGACTAGGCTGAGCCGCAATGGTGGGGGCAGCCCCAGCACAGGCCTTCCCCAGGTACCCCAAAAAAGTCCCTGAAGCCCCCGATCACAGCTGATTCTGACACATGAGGGGGCTGCCATAGGTGTTGCTTGGGCCGATGCCCGTGAGGTGGGTGTTTTCAGTGGGACCCAGCTAGACGTAGTCCCCACTAACAGTGAGAGTGGCCCGGGCACGGTGGTCAGCAGGCAGCCCCAGCGTCAGGGTCAGACTGGCGGGTGGATGCCCAGCTGGCTAAAGCCTGGGAGCTTGGATTTGCTGGATGGTCCTGGGGAAGGACAGGTTTTGTGTGGCTTCACCACAGTGGATCCTGGAGCTCCCTGAGTGCTTGCTCTGCCCAACTGTGGTCTCCAGCAGGGTGGCGGTGGGGGGCTCCATTTTTCCGTAAAACTGTGCTTAATGGAATTTTCTCGGCCAAGGAATGAGGTCTGGGTCTGACTTTGCTGGAATTTCTGGGAAACGTAAAGAAACAAAAAGCCGTTGATCCCTACCTGCGGCAGTTAGCTTGCGGTGTCTCTCCCCTTCGTCCCTGCCCAGCCAGGCCAGCCCCTCCCGCCCCCCACAGAAGGGGCATTCATCCCTGAAATGTGCTCTCGGTCCGCAGGGCAGACCCACGGGCCTCCCACCCCGCCCACCACCCCCAAGGCAGACCTGCACCAGGCGGGGGCTGGTGTTGGGGCCAAGCCAGAGCTGAAGCTGGAAGGGCGCCGCCTAGTGGACAGCGGGCGCCAGAACATTGACTTCAGCAATGTGGATATCTCTGAGCTTAGCAGCGAGGTCATGGGCAACATGGACACCTTTGATGTCCACGAGTTTGACCAGTACCTGCCTCTCAGCGGCCACTCATCCATGCCCACAGAGCCCAGCCAGGCAACCACCGGCTCCTACGGGGGTGCCTCCTACTCTCACCCTGGGGCATCCCCTGTGTGGGTGCATAAGAGTGGTCCTCCAGCCTCAGCCTCACCCTCAGAGGCCGGTCCCCCACGGCCACAGATCAAGACAGAGCAGCTGAGCCCCAGCCACTACAGCGACCAGCCCCACGGTTCACCCGGCCGTGCCGACTATGGCTCCTACAGTGCCCAGGCCAGTGTGACCACAGCTGCTCCCGTGGCAGCTGCCAGCTCCTTCGCCAGCTCACAGTGTGACTACGCTGACCTGCAGGCCTCTGGCTACTACAGCCCGTACCCTGGCTACCCGTCTAGCCTCTACCAGTACCCTTACTTCCACTCGCCCCGCCGGCCCTATGCCTCACCGCTGCTCAACGGGCTGTCCCTGCCACCCGCCCACAGCCCCACCAGTAACTGGGACCAGCCTGTGTACACCACACTGACCAGGCCCTGAGGCTGTGCCCTGGGGAGGGATGCCTTCTGGTAGAGGACAGCCTCTTCTCAGCAAGACAGATGGGGTCCCCTGGTCTCCCACTGAGAGTGGCCAGGGTAGAGCCAAGTGCCTGCTGAAGCTGTGGGAACAGCTGTGTCACTGTCATCGGCCCTGGGCCTGCAGATCTCTGAGCCTCCACCGACCACTGGGTCCCTCTTCTGTGAAGCCTGTGGACACCAGCTTCTTGGGTTTGCAGCTCTGTCCATGAAAAGCAGCGCCCCAAAGGACAGAGGGGAGAGGCGTGTGGTCTTGACTGGGGCTGCTCCGAGGTCCAGGCCCACATTGGCATGGAGACACCCCCCCACACACACCTATCTATGGAGGACACTCCCTGGACTGGCAGCTGTGTCCACACGAGTGCCTCTTGGGACCAGCCTGTTAGGTTGCAGGCATTCCTTGTAGTCAGTTCTTCCAAGCAAGGTTTGGCTGTGATTAACACTCCACTCTTTTTATTTTTATTTTTTGTTAATTTTTATTTTTGAAGCTTAAACGTGTCTGTTTTGAAAGCTGTTAAAGATATATTTATGTTCTGTATTTTATCTTTAATTAATGAAGTAATTTGTTTAAAGAGTAGAATTTAAGACAAAATCAAAGCCGGGGAAGTGTGCTGGAGGGCCAGGCACAGAGATAGTGTCACAGCATGGGCCTCATCTCATTGCTTTTGGTGTTTGGGGAAGCTGCCTGCCTGGCCCCTAGCTCCAAAGCCCCCACCCCCGGGATACTGGGCTGCTTGGGGCCAGAATCCCAAGGGAGGAAAAGGGACTTGCCTTGTAGTGTCTTTGATCAGGTCAGGGTGCCCCAGCACCTGGTGTTAGGTGGAGTTTGGGAGGCAGTGGTTTGTCCCAGTCCATAGCCAGGCCAGCTGGTAGAAGACAGGAATTTCCTGGGGAGGGTGGCTTTAGAAATGCAACTGTCTTGGCTGTAGGCCTGTAGGCACCAGAGCCACCTACCAAGCTGTGAAACTAAACCTTCTCCACTAAACGATAGGTTCTTAGTTTTAGAGGAATAATACCTGATTTAGCTGTAGCTTCTGCTGTATGCTGAGCATATGATAACCGCCTACTTCATGGAAACGTGTGCCTTTAAAATTTTATAAATTTAAATACATCTGAGAAGTTGCTTCTTTTTACTTTTTCTACTTTTCCTACTTTTTTTCTAGAAAAAATTTTTTTTGCATCTCTCTGTGGGGGTGGGGGCGGGGACCGCAGCAAACTCATTTTTATGCAGTCTGTTTTTCAGCATCGAGTTCAGGGAAGACTTGTCATTCGCCTGCTGAGGTGAGCTACTTTCTGACCAAGCAACGCTAACTTTTGTAAAGATCAATTTGATAAAATTAAAAAAAAAAAAAAGCTTTTTATCTATGTGGGCTGTGTTTTGTGTGTTCCTCTGTGAGCTTGGGGTTCCTATGGTGAAGGCATCCAGCAGGGCAGGGTCCAGTGTCACTTGGCTGTGGGCTTTGCCCCTCCTCCCCAAGGTGACCGATGTAGGGGTTGTCCACTGGGGCAGGGCAGCCCCTCACCCCACAAGGCACCCGTGGGCGTGGAGTCTGAATTTAAACACAGGAGCCCTCAGCTGACCCTGCCTCCGCAGTCTCCAGGAAGTGGCTCCATATCTTCCTTCTTGGGGGGCCTCCTCATTGGCCAAAACAGGTCCAGATGGGCCAGATTTGGGGCCGTGTTTTCCTCCTGGGCAAATCCCAGAGCTGGTTTCTGGGTGGCTATGCAATGCAGGGAGCCGACAGCACTTTTCAGGCCCTGGCCTGGAGCCAAGCTGGGGTGGGATGAAAGCCACCCCGCTGGGATCAGGCAGAGCTGTCTGGTTGGAGGAAAGTTTCTGGGGAGAAAACGGCTGTGGGGAGTGATAGCCAGTGGGTTCAACCTTGTCCTTTTGCCAGAGCTCCCGGGACATATACTTCTCAGGGCGTCTTGGTATGGGGATGGGAGGAGAATTATGCCTCCTTTGAGAATCCAAGTAGGAAAGACAGCTGCATCTGCAGTTTTAATGGGGTGGCCCCAGTGGGGGGCACCTACCCTGCCCCTCCTACTTGCCCAGCTACCCCACCCCTCCGCCTACTCTGGGGATCCTGAGTCCAGGACCTGCCATCAGCATTTGATGAGAGCTGCCTAACTTTACAAACCTGATGTGTGGGGTGCACCAGGCCCCCAGGCGAGAGGGAGTCTAGGGAACCAGGCCAGCCCATCCTGTGTCCAGCCAAGGGCTGTCCAGGTCCATATGGCCCTCGAAACTCGTACATTGACACCCCGCACCAAAGAAAACCCCAGGCGTCCAGCTAGCTGACAAAGCCAGCCAGGCCCCGTTGGCAGCCTGGATTCGCTTTGGGGCTTGCCAGGTTCCCAAGGGCTGGAAGGCCCTGCAGTTTTGCTTGGCCTTGGCGGGATCCTGCATGTTAACTCCTGGGGGCCCAGGCCCTCCATCTGCTGACCTGCCCGAAGGCAAAAAGCCCCACTGGCCCAGATCCCAGGGGTTGGTCCCCTGATTTTCCTGCATCTAGTTTCACGGAGATTGAGGCTTGCTCCGGGTGTCCTGGAGCACCCGTCCCACCCCTGACAGCCTGGGAGACAGGCAGAGCTCTCTTTGCCCTCTACTGCACTCTGTTTCTGCCCTCCCAGCTTGCCAGGCGCCAGGTCCCCCAGGGCTGCTCTGAGGAGGCAGCCAGGGTGGACGCCCTGGGCTTGGGGCCACTGCCCTGGTCTTCTGGCTGGTGTGGGTTTTGCTATAGAAAACGAGTCCCCCGAGAGCTCCCGCTGAGGACGTTCTTTCCAAGGCTGGCCATGTTCCAAGTTCAAGCTCCTCCCAAGCCTAGCTCTCCCCAAGAGTACCATAAGCCCATCCCAGGGACAGGCGGCGGGAAAAGTTCCTCATTTTTCATTTCCTCACCCAGAACAGAGAGCATTGCCTCTGATCTCAGCTGAACAGAATGCCCTGTTCAGACCAAAAGAGGAAGTGGGGCTGACAGCCCGCCTTGGTTCTGATAGCCTGGAAAAGCCCCGGTCTTCCTGGGACCGTGCCGGCTCCCAGGGCAGGTTTTCCGTTTGGATGTGAACTCCAGGCCAGCATGACTGTCAGCCCTCGGCCCAGAGAGGGCCTGTGTCCTCTGAGCAGCTGCCTGGGAGAGGCCCAAGGTCCTAGGGAGGCAGATCCAGGGACCCAGTCAGTGTTCCCGGGCATTAGGCTATAGTTAGAGGACAGCATCCAGGGTGACATATCATAGACTCGGGGTCCTGGCCTGGGGTTAGGACCACAGCCCTTCCTCCCCAGGCAAGGATGGAGAATCCTGGTCGGCCCCAGCTCCGGATGGCTTGAGGAATGCAAGGGCTGCCATTGCCCTACCACATGTTTCTGGGTGATGATGTGGTGGTCACTGGATGCCAGACAAGACCTGGACAGCCCGTGTGGCTGGTTGGCTGTGGAATGTTCTACCAGGCCTCATGGCAAATCTGCACCTCTCAGGACCCAATCTTGGGCCAGGGGGCCAGTACTTTCCCCAAATTCCCCACCTCCACCTTCTGGGTCAGCATGGATCCTAAGACCAAGGGGATGGGGCACCCTACCAAGTGCTCAGGCAAAGAACCATTCCCAAGGGAAGGAGCCTTATGCCAGGGCTGTGCCCACAAGGCAGCTTAGGCCCTGCCATGGGACCAGTGGGTATGTCAGGCAGGTACAAAGGCCAGAACTGCAGCTTAGACCCCTCTGCTTAGGCCCTGCCTGTGAAGATGCCCGTCTCTCCCTCGGGGACCAGAAGTTGTGACCCCTGCTCCTGCAGTTAGGCTCTGCTGGCCTAGTCCTGAGGCCACTGCAGGGAGTGGGCTGCATCCTCCTGACCACCCTGTCCCCTACCTCCCGGGATCCCAACATTCCCAAGTTCTCATTATTGGGGAGGAAGGAGCATGGGGCAAGAGGGACCCTTTACCTTCACCTGCCCTCAGAGACACTGTCCCTGTTGTCCCTGTTTGTCATCTTGTTCTAGGCCAAAGCTTCACACTGCCGGGGTCCCCTGTGTCTTAGAGGGAGCAGGTCCATTCCCAGGATGGGGCTTTGGGCCTTCAGAGGAAAGAAATGGCAGGTGGGTGGGCTTTGGCCCTACCCATTGCTCAAGGACCGTCCTAAGTGGGGCTGAGTCCCTGCCACCGTCTGCCCTGGGCTCTGAGAGCAGTTGTTTCTTCTGCTTCTTCTGACTCTGGAAATCCATCTGAGAGCCTTGGTTCCCTCACATGTGAGGTGCTGGGGGTTCCCAAGGCCAGGCCCTGCCCTAGCTGAGCATTTGCACAGGTGCCTGCAGTGACCATTAGTGGTCACCACCTCGAATCTCATGATGAATCTTATTGCTTATGGGCAAAAGAAGACAGGTTTGCCAGCAAGAAAATTGAATAAAACTGGCAAAGGGTCCCTCTTGCCCCATGCCTCCTTTCTACCTCTAACTGGGGATCCAAAGCCTAAGAGGTGCTCTGGCTTCCCTGGCTGTATCCCCCAGGGAAGGCAAGAGGAGTTGTTGCTTAGCAGCTCTACCACCTGCCTATGCAGGACTATGGAGCCTGAGGTGCCCAGGGATTGCCTGAACTGGGCTGGGTAGAGCAGGGACCCTACCCACCTTGCTGGCTATATCCATATCTCAGGCCGACTCGTCTCCAGGACCCTGGGTCCTGGGAGCAGTAGACACCACTCTCTGCATCTCCCCACATGGAGCTGAGGCTAGAACATGGGGATTTGGCCCAGCCTGGAAGGGCTCTGTCCTGCCGAGGTCCACCATGAAAATTGTGGGAAGCTTAGGAGACTCTTCCTCTAGGGTTCCCTGACCAGCTGGGGCCAGATCCTTTCTGGAACAATGGTGGCTGCCTAAACCCCGAAGGCTCAGGGCTGTGGCAAGGGCCGGGCACCCAGCTGGTGGACCCTACAAAGGGTTAAGGGGTGCTGGTGGCCATGCCCACCTCCAGGCGGAGCAGTGCGCCTGGTGAGGGGCCAAGAACGCGGGGCGAAGGCGCTGCATTTTAATGAATCATTATTGCCGGCGAGGCCTTTGTCTTTCTTTATCCGGTATACAATAAAAGAATTAATTAGACAGAAAATGGCAGGGCAAGGAACTGACAAGTCATTAAGGGCTGCTGAATGACCGATGAGATGCAGCCGGGGGAATTGCGGCTCTGGAATGATAATGGCTGGCAGGTGCTTTGTATGCATGGCCAGCAGGCCTCTGTGCTGGGCATTGTGGGCTCCGCTATGGCCAGGCAGACGCAGCATCCTGCCTCTCCAAGCAGAGTGGGCAGTGGTCGGATAAGATCCGAGTATTAATTCCTGTGCCCAGACACAGTAGAAAATGTCTGGATGCAGATGGGACTTGGGGCAGTTGTGCTGCCCCTCAAGACTTTACTTCCTGGCTTGGGGGACAGAGGCCACAGTGGGGGTACCATGGAGGTGTGGTGGGGTCCAAGGGGGTGCTCCCTGCACTGCAAGAAGCAGAAGGCAAGGCTAGGGAGGAGGAGGATGAAGGGGCTTTGCAGGACCTAGACACCCTCCCTAAACGCGGCTGCTGCTGCCATGGCTATTCAGATGTCACCAGGAGAAGGGCCACACACAGCCCAGCTCTCCCGCTCAGATGAACTGAGTTGCTCATGGCTCTGTGGCCTCACACTGGTCAGGAGCCATCCAGAGTGGAGGAGTCCAGCCAGGGCTGCTGCCAATGAGCCTGAGTGCAGAGAGGCTGGTAAACGAGGGGCACACTGTGGGCACCTGCCCCTCATGGGGAGAGGCTGCCATGCCAGAGGAAAGGTCTCATGGCCAGGCAGGGGCTGGTGTGGGGGCGGGGGCAGGCCGAGAGGCCAGGCCAGTTTCCAGGGAATGAGCACCCAGACTCCACTCGGAAGCATTGCCATTGCTTTTGAAATGTACCCTCTGGGGGATGGGAGGGGCTTTTCTCCAGAACTCATGTGTTAGACTAAGGTGGGCTGTACACCTGCCACCTCACCTTCTCCTCCAGTTCCTGGGGTCACTCTGGTCATCCCAAGGACTGTTTGCTAAAGGCGGAGGGAGCGTGAAGGGGAGTCCAAGTTCACCCCGAGGTGTGCACCTCCTAAGGGGGAGACACCTGCTCCCTCTTGGCCCCGCAGTGTGTCAGGAGCCCACCTCTCGGGATGGTACTCAGGTGCAGAGGACCACATGTGTGTCCTATGCTCTTCACACGTCTCCCACAGCTGTCCCTGAGCTACAGCCCACCACACTGTGAACATATTAAACCACTGAACTAACCACCTTACCATGTTGAATTTTATCTCAATAAAAAAATAAGGTTCACAGTGACCAAGATGACTCAAGTGTAGGGGTAACTAATGCAGACCATTGCATCGTGGTCACTAAGAGAAAAGCCCCACTTTTCTCAAGGCGCTCAGAGACCAAGTGCCGTCCAGTGGGCAGGGAGGTTGGTGTCTAACAATGGAGGCACAAGGGTTTCCTGCCAGGCTGTGGGTGCTGGCTTTGCCTTCCCAGACTAGAGGCAGCTCTGGGCTTGAAGAAAGAGAGTCCCCATCAGGGTGGGGCAGGAGCCCAAGGACACAGGGCTCAGGGTACAGGGGCTGGGTGGGGGTATCTGGGCCGTTCCCCTCCTTGCACCTGCTGTGGAAAGTTATGGAGGGTGCTGGGTACAGGGCATACTGCCAAGCCCACAGCCTGGCGACCTCCTGGGAGTGTGGGCATGGGCCTGGCAGGTGTCCTGGGGACCTGGATGGAGAGGCCCCGCCTAGGGGCTGCAGCTTGAACTACAGGGCTGGCACTAGATCCAGAGCCCCCTCATATGCACTGCCAGGCCATGCTGTGGCCTGTCCCCACATGAGCAGCAGGATGCACACTACTGCATAAGTCCACACAATCCTAGGACCTCCGGGCACTACTGTACACACCCCAGCACACACTGTGTGATTTTTCTAGGCATATGGAAAGGAAGGCCCCACTCATGGCCCTGCTGGGCTGGTAGCCTGGCTATGGCTCCCGGAGGAGCTCAGTGGCCACTGATGGATTCCCGGGAAGAGCCCAGAGCCCCCTCCCCCCGAAGACTAAGCAAAGAGACACTGTACAAGGTACCCCTGGAAAATCTACCTGCCCAGTGTCCCTTCTCATTACATGATGGCTGTCAGGTCTCATTGATGGGCAGTGGTGGCAGCTCTGTCATTTCTCCAAATCCCAACAGAGAGGACAGTGGCCTGCAGTGCCCAGGGGCACACGGTGTCTCTAGCACCCTGCCACAGCCATGCTCACACCCTGAGCTTGGGCGTCCAGCCTCCAGACCATGAGAATAGGTCCCTGCTCTGACACCACTCCATCTGTGGAGTTTTTGCAGTAGTCCTGGCAGACAGGTGCAGAAGCACCTGGTATACCAGCAGATACAGAGCAGTGTGGCCTAAGGCGGGGCATGCCACTCGGGGTTCTGAAGGCCATTTGGCCCCCTGAGGTCTATCTTGTTCTCACAATGGACTCTCTTTTGGCCTTTATAGAGCCATCACTGCATGCAGATGACATAGACTCAAGGGGGGGTCCCAACTGGTCCTCCCCAAATTAAATCTTGGCATTGAAATCCCAGCAAACAGCCGCAGAGAAAAGCAGCTGAAGGCAGAGAAGCCACACAGAATGTTCCACTATGGCTCCTTGCCTGCCCTGCCGCATGGCAAACACCACAGTGAGTTTCACTTTCCTGGTAGCCTTTAATCCTGAGGGTTTTCCCCCCTTCAGAGCCATTAATGAATGTTTCATGGTAACAAAAAAAAAAAAAAAAGGAAGACGAAAGAAAGAAAAAGCTGTCATTTTCCCAGGGTAAGTGTGAACACCCTGCATGGAGGCCAGGCTGGTTTCTAACCCTTCACACACATTCCTGGAGCTGAGGAGCACGGAGGGCATGTGTGAGTGGTGCAGCCCCTGCAGGCCTCTAGGCCCCCCATTCCTGAGACTGTGTCAATATTTATTCAGAGAGAAGGTGGCGCCAGCCTCACACCTAATGGTAGGACCGTCCAGGGCACCTCTAAGGCTTCTGGGAGAGGACCCTGGAACCTGGGCTCAATGGTGACACTCAGACTGAGGCAGAGGTGGGGAAGGGATGAGGCAGGGATGAGGCAGAGATGGCGCAGAGATAGGAGCAGAGATGGGGTAGAGATAGGGCAGGGATGGGGCAGAGATGGGGCAGAGATGGGGCAGGAATTGGGCAGGGATGGAGGCAGAGATGGGGTAGAGATAGGGCAAGGATGGGGCAGAGATGGGGCAGAGATAGGGCAAGGATGGGGCAGAGATGGGGCAGGAATTGGGCAGGAATTGGGCAGGGATGGGGCAGGGATGGGGCAGGCATGGGGAGGGGTGGGGCAGGGCTTTGCTTAATTACCGGCCCATCCCACAAGAAGATTCTGTACTTTGCAAAAATCATACAGGGAGAATTTCCCTAACTCTTTCAGTTAAGATTCCATTTCTAAATATCTCTCTTCCGACATTGTCCAGGACTGGTGAGGTGTGCCTAGGAGGCGATGGGAGTCCTGGCTCCAGGGACAGCTCCTGTGCCCACCCTGAGCTGAGGGCACAAGTTCCATAGGGCTATCTCCCTAGCAGTGGTCACCACCTCCCATCCCACAGGGAAAGAGCCTGGACTCCGGGTGGGGAAGGACCCTGCCATTGTGGGCCTCATAGCCCGCAGGGGTTCTGTACTATTTGCCTGCTCAGGAGGAAGTTGATGTGGTCAGGGGCCGCATCCTGGGCCTACTCTGTCTGCCCCACTCAGAGGATGCGGACTGCCCAGGGGAGACTACCCACCATCTCCTTGCTCTCTAGGAGCCCTGCTAGTCCCCAGCCCTGCATCTGTAGCAGCCCTGGTAGCAGGGACTCTCTCTCTAGGGGACATTTATCCCCCTTCAAGCCATGTGCTGGAAGCTGAGAGCAATCAAAGCCTTACAGATCACCTGAAGGGGGTGGTGGACTGCATGTCCAGTGCAGGCATGTATCTCAGCTCAAGTCCCCACCTTCCTGGGCCCCTGCCATGGCCTCCTTCCCAATCCTCGAAATTTGCAGAAAGAAAGGTAAGTGTTATCCCAGGGCTGTGGCCTTGAGCCGCTGGAACACATCACCACTGTAGGGACTGATGGGGTCATTCCTGGCAAGGTGCCAGCTTCATCTGGTCCAACTGTCTCTGTAGCATCCTGAACCCAACAGCTTCCCAGCTTCTTCTTGCTTACCTCCCTTGACAGGGGGCTTACTCCCTGTGAAGGCATCCTTCAGTGGTGTTGGATGGTTGGAGTATAGCTAAGTTTTTCTGATTCCTTTTTCTTCTTTCAGTTGTGCCCTTAATATCTGAGCAACAGATTTGGGCATGCTAAGAAGTGTCCCCCATACTACATGGGGCAGGCTGTGCTGGGAACAGGACTGGGCAGTACCTTTAATGGTCCTGTCTGGCAATAACCAGCCTAGTTAGCAAGGAACATGGGTGGTGAATGAGCCAATGAACAAATGAATGATTGACTGGGTGGATGGAGGGATGCATGGGTGATTTGCTGTGTAGACGTATGCAGATTCGGCATTTTTTCCAGTCCAGAGAGGAGCAATTGAGCCCGCCTCTACAACTTCCCATAGTTGGTGGGTTTTCTTTTAGCCTCCAAAGCAGCCTTGCCAAGTGCTGTAAAAACACATCAGAGCCGAGACACTCAGCACTACACGTGCTGTGTTAGGGGACAGAATTCCTCCTTGGAATTTACTGTCTTCATTTTTGCTTCAGGCTGGGCCCTGCCAATGGGGGACATATTTCATGCAGAAATACCTCCCCTAAGTGTGAGATGGGAGGGCGGTGTGCAGAAGGTGGCGCCTTCTCGTTTTTTATATGAACAAAGACAGCTATATACACTTGCCAAAAACAAGTCCCTTACAGAAGCCATTTGTAAAACTTACTTTCCAGTAACCAGTAAATCATAGGATAAAAAGGGGATTTCGATTTGAAATGGCCAGTGATAATTTTATTTTCTTGGTTGTGTGATGACTTGATCTTTCGGAAACTGGGGCAGAGGGGCGGGGAACTGGGCTGTGCTGTCAAAATGGTTCCCAGCACAGGCAGGACAGAGCTGCAGTTAGGCAAGGGGAGTCAGGGGCTTGGTGTGAGGGCACAGCCCCCTTCACCCACCCAGCCTCAGCCCTGCGCCTGCAGAGGGCTCAGTCCTGGGACCACAGATGTGAACATTCCCAGGCCGCAGGGCCTTGGACAGGTCTTAGGCCTTGTCCCCTGGTCCTGACAGCTGCCTGGTTCAGTCTCAGTGTCCACCACTCCTACTGCGGCCACTTCCTGGATGAAATGTTGGCCCCCCACCTGGGAGGCAAGCTGGCCATTCCTTCTGCCCTATCTACAATGAAACTGTTGCCCAAATTTGTCTCACATTCCAGCCCTAAGGCAGGGGCTCCCAAAAGCTCCCAGGGACCCTTTGCTCCATTGCTGGGGGAGACCCTAGCTCAGAGGAGGAGCGGTAGAGTGTGGAGCAGGTGGTGGGGACCCCAGGACACAGCAACATTAGGGCACAGGTCTAAGTCCAGTTTCCCTCCATGTGAGGACATGTCTTGGTGCCTGGGGGAAGAAGTATGGCTCTTGTAGTCAGTCTACCAAGTGGACCTTCCAGGCCTTTGAGGGACCATCAGGGGGTCCTGGCACCTCTTGGGGAGCACAGATATTCATTTGGGAGCCTGGGGAGCAGCCTGGGGGGCCCTGGAGGAAGTGTTTCCCTGACAGGAGCTCCTGTCCTGCTCTCCACTCCTCAGGGGTTGCCCTCCACCCAGGCACCTAGACAGGGGGACACCCCCATGGCTAGAGCTATGTCTCAGTCTGACCAGACAGGTCAGTGTCTGTGCCAGGTGCCTGAAATAACTTTGGAGCATCTGGCCCAAGGAAGAGGGTGGGAATGTGGCCGGAGCTGTGGCAGCCCTGCCAGGCCCAGGTGGCTAGAGTCCAGTCCAGGGTCACACTCTCTGGCCCATATGCCAATAGCTAGGGAGGGGGGAAACTGACTCTGCCCCACCCTCCCAGCTCTGCCACCCATGGGGAACCCAGCCAGCTTCGTGCTCTGAGTTTGATTACTCCTTCCCTAGCCCTGAGTGGGACTTCTGGATGGCTGAGGCTCCACGGGACCCAAGGTCTGAGCGTCTCCCAGGCCCTCTCTCATGGACCTCAGCCATCTGCTCTGACCCATGGCTGTCTCATGGCCCCTCATACCCCTTACTTTGTGCACCCCATCTCTGACCACAACTGGCCCCAGCTTTACTCCACTATCATCCCCCAACCCCTATCAGACATAGAAGCATCCAGAATGGGGTCTGGGTTTTCCCCTCTAGTTGACATTTAACCCAGAGCTGGCCAGTCCTGGCTGGCCCCCTGCCTTTGAGCCTTCCTCTGGCCTGTCTTGACTGGATCCCTGCCCTCTCCCAGACACCATGGGATGCTCACAGGCTGTCCCCTCGGGGGCAACCATGAAGGCCAAGGCCCTGGCCTTCCCACAGATGAGTGTCTGGGCTGGCTTGGGTTTCAAGGATGTGCCAGGATGCCTGATGAGGACGGGAGCCTGCACTCCCAGGTCTGTGGGCCGTACTGGGGAGCGATAACTGGCCTTGCACATAGTAGGTGCTCCAGTAATGCTCACTGGGTAACAACACGCCGGCCTGGTGCTGGTGAGGGGGACCCCTCCCTGGCAGGGCTGGTCTGCCTGGAAGCTGCCCAGAGCCAGGCATTTGGGCGCGGGACTGCCCATGAGCTCAGGTCACCTGTCCCTGCAACTCCCAGGTGAAAGGGGAGCAGCCTATGGCGGTGGAGGGAGAGGTGCAGAAGTGGGCGGGCGTGATGCGAGCTTGGAGCCCTAGGAGGGTGTGGAGGCATGAAAAGGGGATGGGAGATGGGGGTGGGCTAGAGAAACGGGGGAAGGGAGGGGAGTCCCTGTGTGGGGGGTAGACTGCCCATGCCCTTAAAAATGGGCTGCCAGGCAGGTGCCTGTAGCTCAGTGCATAGGGCGCCGGCCACATACACCCAGGCTGGAGGGTTTGAACCAGGCCTAGGCCAGCTAAACAGCAATGACAACTGCAACTGTCTGGCAGCCAGACAGCAGTGATCTCGTGTCACAAGGGGAGAGACAGCAGAAACATGCAGTGCTGGGACACCAGAGCCAGATGGCTCCTGTAGCCTGCCGTGTGTCCCCGTGGGGCATCCCCGTCCGTGGACAGGGCAAGTCAGGTTCTAGGTGCTGGTGGGGCTTCAGCATCTGATAGAGGCAGACCCCATCAGGAGGGACATGGGTGCCCAGATGACGGTTTTGCTGGTCCCTGGGCAAGTCCCAGGCGGGGTTCCAGATGGAAAGGATTGCATGGGTACAGTAGCCCACAGGTCAGAGGTATGGGTGCCGTGCTCTGTCTAGCAGGCAGGAGTAAGCTCCATGTGGGGTGCCCCCCAGAGGGGGTGCTGGGAAGATACAGAGTACAGAGTAGTGTGATTTGGCCACAGCCAAGGGCCACCTGGGCCCCAGGAGCTGCCATGTGCAGGAAGGGTCCTGCCAGGCCTGGAAGAAGTGAGGTCCTGAGACAACTTAATCTCATGCTCTGGTCGTCAGGCTGGCAGGAGCACAGTTCCGCCATTCTAAGTTGCTTATTTTTGGTCCTTGGAATCTGCATAAGTTTCTGTGGCTACAGGTTCCCTGCAACTGTGGCTGGGGCCTTGTCACTCCAACATCCCCTTCAGCCTCACCTGGTGGCCCCCCTACTTGTCTCCGTGCCACGTTTCAGCCCCTCTGGCCCCATGGGGTCCTGTACCTCCTCTGTTGGGTAGAAAGAGATACAGGAGGGAGGAGGTAGAACAGCCAAGAACACGGCAGGCTGCAGAGCCACGAGGAAGCAGACTCAGTGTGGCCGCCATCCCCCAGGGGACAGGGACACCACCTTGTCTACCTGCTTCTGTGGGGCTGCAGCACAGAGCTGAGTACACAGGAGCAAACATCCAGGTGCCCACCTGAGCGAGGCCGGGCCAGGGAGAAAATGTTGGCGGCAATGTTTGTCTTCAAAATCAATCAACCTTTAAGCCCTAGCTCTATTTTGAGAGGAGGCTTCCTAGCACAGGCTTATGGAACTGGTGAGGTTCTGCTTGGAATATGTGAGCATGTGCTGGAGGAAATGCCCACGTCCTGACAAGAAGGCATCTGGTCCTTGGTGTGGGCCCCCCTCAGGGTGTTGGAGGCCGCCCTTTGTCCCTCCGTCTAGTAACAGGCAAAAGATGCCTACAGGCAGGTGGGTGTCTCTAGGACGGTGGAGTCCCAGAACAGCTCCAGACGCCTGGGCAAGAAGCCTCCCAGTTGTGCTGGGAGGATGAGGAGCCAGTTAAACTGGCTGGAAAATCGGTCTTCAGGACTCCCCTGAGAACGTCCATGTCCCCAGGAACGCGTGATCATGCAGCTGCCGGCTGGCCTCTTCTTGCCTTTCCTAAGGTGATTCGATAGCCGGACAGCTGCTCTGGAACTGAGCAAGCTGGGAACATGGCTGGGCTGCAGAGCAGTGGGAGGGGCTGTGTGGGATTGCAGAGCCATGGGCTAGGGTGTCGGCTGGGTCACTGTTGATGGGGCTCAGCATTCTACCCCGTGGCATCCGGTCACCATCGCCTTGGTCCTGCGACTCCCCATGCTGGGTCCCACATCCCTGCCTCTGCCAAGCGCCCTGCAACCCTCCCCACATCCAAGAGTAGTCAGGACTGTCTGACATGGGGAGGTCTGGGGTCTGCCTCAACCCCTTGCCAGGCCCAGGGTTCCTGCATGGTTCCCAGATCTAGTGGGACTGAAAACGCACTGGCTGAAATCCTGGTGGGCAGCTGGAGGGGTGGCACTGACCCCCGCTCCCAGTAGGTAGTGAGGGAGGGGCTGCAGGTCCCAGGGCACCGTAGACTTATGTACCGAGGTCACAGGCCCCAGGTCACATGCCCTTGGTGCACAGGCATGTGCACACGTGTATGTGTACAGCCATGTGCATACATAGGAACACAGCACTGCATTCACACACACACACACACACACCCTGCACAGCTCCTTAGCCCCAGGCCTCCTGTCCTCTCAGGCCCTTCTGGCTCCTTCTGAGTTTCTGCATCCTGGACATAGACATGGCACTGAGCCATAGGAGGGGCTGGCCAGGGACTGACCAGGCTCTGGCAGGAGGTGGTCGGGGACAGAGCCCAACCTTGGGCAGCTGAGCAGCTATGACCGGAGTCCCCATCCCACTTGGGCTGGCTGTATTTGACCTGCCCCGACAGGGGCTTCCCAGGCCCTGCCATACCCCAGGCCTTAGGTGGGGATGGGGCCCCAGCTTCAGCTTCCTCTCCAGCAACTGGGAGAACTCCGAGGGAAGAATTGGTGAGGGCTGGTTTGGAAGACTTTCCCAGGAGTGTGAGGACTTAGCTCCTGACAGGGGTGGGCAGGAGATCCCTGATGGGTCTGACTTCCTATGCGGACACAATGGCTTACATTGTGGGAACCCAAGCCCTGATGCTGCTGACACAAGCCCTGACTTTTTGCCCTATAGCTGTGGAGATCCCCCAACCCCACTGTCCTCACAGGCCTCCTCACCCCACCAGGGAGGAAGTCAGGTGGGGGTTGGCCCCACACCTGACACCCCCACTGTGCAGAAGAGCCTAGCGGGCTTCTTTGTCCCTTGGGCTTCCTGGGCTCGGGCCTAAGAGCTGAGGTTAGGGCCGTCTCTGCAGGCTGGAAGCTTGGGGGCGGGCTCCTCAGTGTACCCATCATCCCCATCCCCTGATGCCTATGGTCACGTGGGGTCCCTCTGTCTGGCTAGTCTGGAGGACTCAGGTGTCTGTGGCAGTCTTCCATGGCTGGGCAAGGCCACTGTGCTGAGAGAAAACAGCTGTACATGGGTGGCCGGGACCTGGAGATGACTCCCCAGCAGACCAGTGGGAATGGAGGATGCAGGGGGTCCTGGAAAGCAGACAGGACCCCCAAGGACCAAGCCCACACGGGGCAGTGTTGGGTGTGTGCTGCGTGGGGCCGCACCAAGCACCTGCCTCTCATAGGGAGCCTTATTTCTACAATGTTTTAAAGAAGAGCAGGGGGCTCTGGAAACTCTGGCCGTGGCCCGAGGTGGCCAGGCTCCTCAGGGAGATGTTTTCAGGACTGCTGGACCCAGTGAGTTAGGGAGACAGAAAGTTCCAGAAGAGACTCATGGGGAAGGTGGTCTGGGAAGCCGACTACAGGGCCAGGCTTGTGGCAGCGGGCCCATGCTTTGCTGGGTGACAAGTCTGATCACATGGCACACACAGGCACCCTTCAAGTTCCTGGACAGTGGAGTTTGGATGAGGTGAGCAAATTGGCCCTGCTGGACACCAGAGACAAAGTAGCAATGACCAGAGCAGCTCCCTCTGGGTTGTGTGTGTTGGGGCCTGGCCCACTCGCTGTGGCCAGATACCGCCACCCCTGAGTCTGGTCAGAGACACTGGACAGGCCAGGGCCAGCTGGGACAGTGGACAGGAGGGCGTGCCCAGCTCACAAAGGCTCAAAGGACCCCGGGGACATCCCGAAGGGTCTTAGTTCCTGCCGGACACACACTGAGCTCCGGGAACACTGTTGAAGCCAGATGGAGGGAGAGGCCCCTCACGTCCTGATTTCCACACTCTGGGCAGCCAGCACCTGGCTCAGTGGGTCAGGTCCAGTCCCAGCCTTGGGCCATCCTTGCTCAGGGCCTCCCCATTCCTTGTGTCCTCCATCAAGATGGGCGATGAGGCTCAGTGCCTGTGGCTCAAGCAGCTGGGGCGACAGCCACATGCACCTGAGCTGGCGGGTTCAAATTCAGCCCAGGCCCGCCAAACAACAATGATGACTGCAACCAAAAAATGGCCGGGCATTGTGGTGGTCACCTGTAGTCCCAGCTACTTGGGAGGTGGAGGCAGGAGACTCGCTTGAGCCCAGGAATTGGAGGTTGCTGTGAGCTATGATGCCACGGCACTCTATCCATGGTGACAGCTTGAGGCTCTGTCTCAAAAAAAAAAAAAAAAAAAAGATGGGTGATGAATGGGGCCCAACATCACTCCCTGTGCATTCCGAGAGTTCAGCCAGGTGCAGTGTCTGCCAGGGAGGCTGCTCAGGACCACGGTGGGCATCTGAGAGGCTTGGAGAGTCCAGCACACACAACACGATGGCAGGGAACTGCGTTCACACCCAGGGAGTTGGGCACCACCACTGGGACTGGGTGGGTTTGGTTGAGGATCCCCAGTCCCTTCCTCTTTGAGCTAGATGGGGCTGGGGAGGCCTCCATGAGGCTGGCACTGTGGCCCATGATGCCCACCAAGGCCACGAGCCCCAGATGTCTCCACATAGCTGGGGCTCAGAGGGACAGTGTTTGCTCAGGTCCATGAAGGTGTGTGCTCCTGCCGAGATGATGGAGCCACAGATTGCAAGGTTGAGGGTCTTCCCCCTCCCAGCACACCAGCAAGCCCTCCAGCCCATCCCTGGAGTTTGTTTTTATAAAACCTGGTGACTCAAAAACACTTATTAAACTTTAGTCATGGTGGTTTCTAGAAAAGCCCTCTCTGGCCAATGTCCTTCTATAATAAGCCCTGAACATTCTCCCCAAGGTTGACCCTGATCTGCAGAGGACATTGCCCTCGAGAGCAGGTTACAGAAAGGCCTGGGTTGGAAAGGCCATGTGCAGTCATCTGGCTGGTGGCAGCCACCGCCTCCCAGAGAACAAAACCCTAACTCGGATGAACAGGCAGAGGTGAAGAGGCTGCATTGGGATGATGGTTAAAGGCTCTGATCCCAATCACTGGAATGCCAACACGGCTTCTGCCATTTATCAGCTGATGACTTTGTGCTTGCCCATCTATAAAGCCTCCTGTCCAGATCCTATAGGGATTAACTGAGTTGAGACATGGAAGTACCCAGAGCAGGATCAGCACAAAGTAAGTGCTCAGCAAGCAGGCGTCAGCAGCACTGCTTTAATACACATGTTTCCATCCTTGCTTTGCCCACTGGGAAGCTCCAAGGAGAAAATGTGACCTGCCTCAACCCTGGGTGATTCTCCATAGGGGTCTGAACTTTTGGCATTTCTTCTTATCTTGTTTACTCTTTGTTTTTTCCGTACTCATTTTTTTTCTCTCGGATAAAATTCATGTAAAATAAGATTCACCATTTTAAAATGTATAGCTCAATGGTTTTTAGTATGCTGAAATTGTGCAACCATTATTACAATTAATTTTAGAACATTTTATAATCTCTGAACAGAAACCTCACTCCCTCATTCCATATTCCCATCCCCCCAGATCCAACCAACCACTAAGCTGATTTCTGTCTCTGGATTTGTCTACTCCAGACATGTCATAGAAATGGAATCACATAATATGTGACCTTTTGTGTCTGGCGTCTTTCATTGAGCATAATGATTTTAAGGTCATCTATACTGTAGTATGTATCAGAATTTCATTCTTTTTTTGTGACTGGATAGTACTCCTTTGCATGGATATACCATACCTTGTCTACCCATTCATTTGTCGATGGATGTTTGGGTTGTTTCCACCTTTTCTGGTTATTGTGAACAATGTTATGAACATTTATATACACATTTTAGTAGGGCATGTTTTCAGTTGTGTTGGCACTATACCTAGGGAGTGGAATGGTCAAATCATGTGCCAATTCTGTTTAACCTTTTGGGGAACTACCAAAATGTTTTCCAAACTGGCTGCACCATTTTACATTCCTACCAAGAGTGCACAAGAGTTCCAATTTCTACATATCCTCCTCAATACTTATTTTCTGTTTTTTAAAAAATAGAATAAATGTTGGGCGGCGCCTGTAGCTCAGTGGGTAGGGCGCCGGCCCCATGTACCGAGGGTGGTGGGTTCAAACCCAGCCCCAGCCAAACTGCAACAAAAAAATAGATGAGTTTTCTGGCGGGCGCCTGCAGTCCCAGCTCCTTGGGAGGCTGAGGCAAGAGAATCGCTTAAGCCCAGGAGTTGGAGGTTGCTGTGATCCGTGACACCACATTACTTTATTAAAAGGCAGTACAATGAGGCTCTGTCTCTAAAAAAAAAAAAAGAATAATTGTTTTAATTGGTGTGAAGTGACATGACTACAGGCACCCACCACAATGCCCGGCTATTTTTTGGTTGCAGTTGTCATTGTTGCTTAGCAGACCTGAGCTGGGTTCGAAGCCGCCACCCTAGGTGTTTGTGGCTGGTGCCCTTGCCGACTGAGCTACAGGTGCCTCCCAGCCTTCGCCCATTTTTAAATAGGCGATTCTCTTGTTATTGTTGAGTTATAAGAGCCCTTTATATATTCTGGCTACTAGTCTTTTATCAGATAAATGGTTTGCAAACATATTTTCCCATTCAGCATGTTGCCTTTTTACTTTCTTGAAGTGTACCTTTGAAGCACAGGGTTTTAACTTGGATGAAGACTAATTTATCTATTTTTTTCTTTTGTTCCCCAGGGCTTTTGGCATCTTTCTCTCTCTTTTTTTTTTTTTACAGACAGAGTCTCACTTTGTCGCCCTTGGTAGAGTGCCATGGATTCATGCCTCACAGCAACCTCCAGCTCCTGGGCTTAGGCCATTCTCTTGTCTCAGCCTCCCGAGTAACTGGGACTACAGGCGCCTGCCGCAACGCCCAGCTATTTTTTTGTTGCAGTTCGGCCGGGGTCGGGTTTGAACTCGCCACCCTTGGTATATGGGGTCGGCGCCCCACTGACTGAGCCACAGGCACTGCCTGATCTTTCTCTTTTTTATCTCACCATTGGAACACATTTTGCACAGTGCCTCACTCTTCTGTGAGCAGATAGGGTGCAGATATACACGTGGTAATGTGTACTGTAGGTGTCAGAGGAACTCAGGGAGGCCGAGGCAATAGGAAAGACTTCCTGGAGAAGGAGGCTAGTTCTTCATGATGCTATGTGTGGGGACCGACCTTGCCCCCTTTAGACAGTAGGGACAAAAGTAGACCCCCCAAGACCTTTCCATATGATGGGGTGCCATCCCCAGGCCCCAAGCCCCAGCAGCAGTGAGCAAGAGACCACAGGGCTGAAAGCACATGGAGTAATTAGTTTTGACGCACAGAAGCTGTCTTAAATTGGGTAGAAACTGGCGAAAATAGGATTAAGGGGAGAGTGAAGCCAAGAGCAAACAGAAGGAACACTCCTGAGAGCCGGCAGCCTGGCTGGGCTCTTGAGTAAGTGGCCTAGCGGGAAACGGCGCTGGACATTTCTTGGCGATCGCGTCATGTTCGAAGACGGCTTCCCCGCCACCCCTCGGGAGGATGGGGACACGGCGCTGCCCTCCCTGCAGCCGGCTTATCTGCGCTGAGCTCACTCGGTTCTGAGGATTAATTTGGAAACAATTAAAATTCTGTGCAAAACAAGCAGCAGGCAGGGCCAGCCAGCAGGCTGGCACGCAAGAGGCCCTTTCATCACCGACGCAGAAATCTAATTAGTGCGGGATTAGGTCGGCCACAAACCAGCGAGCAGGGACGGCTCCGGGAGGCGCAGATGAAACCCCAGGGCGAGGGACGGACTGGGCAGGCACAGACACGGCAACGGCCGGAGCAGGAGGCCGCCCCACAGGCATCGTCCTGACCCTGACTCCCCAAGGCCCAGCCCACAAGCTCTCCCCATACTGTTCTAGCCAGGAGGGAAAAGCCGGGGTCTGGGACCCCACTTGCAGCTATGCTTCTGCAGTGCAAGGTGCCCAGGCTCACCCTGTTGTTTTCTCTCTAAAAAGCACCTTCTGATTGTCAGGCGGCCTGAGATGGGCCGAGAGATTCCCCATCAGGCCCTCAGGGTGTGTGAAGAGTACAAGCTGCCCATTTGGGTTCCACTGGGCCCTCTGCAAGGCACAAAAGGCTGGGTGACAGTAGTCCTCAGTAGGGCCCTCCTGGCAAGCTCAGAGCAGGGCCACCATTCCAGGTGCCCCAGAAGTTGGCCAGGAGAGCCCCTGGGGCTGGGTGCGTTCTTCCTCCTACCTGGGAGCCCCTGCAGTCATGACCCGCCCTCTCCTCCTGGAACCTTGTGGCCCCAGCTCCTTCTCTGCAGACAGGACACCAGAGCCTAGGCTCCAGGGTACAAACACTGCCTAGGGCTCAAGGCTCGAGGACGTCTCTGAGGGTCTGCAGCCCAGCTCTGCCCTGCCGTGCTCTGCCCCGGGTGGAGGTGGTGAGTGAGTGAGAGCTCATGTGGGCACATGTGGGCCTGTGTAGGTGAATGAGAGCTCGTGTGAGTGAGTGGGCATGGAAACATCTGAGCCGCACACATGAGGGAAGCTTGGCTGAAGGGTCACCCCTTGGGAGCTGGGGAGTCTGAGGACACCAGCCCAGGAAGGGGCTTTCTTAGCACAATGTAGGACCTAACAGCTTGGGAGGGTCGGTGCAAGGAGGGCCCACCCTGTGTACCCCTCCCATCCAAGGACCTGGAGCTGGTGAGGGATTCACCCGCCCCATGGCACAGGGAGAGTCTGGGTTCAGGGCTTCTCATCCCTTCTTGCCACCCCCAAGTCTACCCCACAAAGCCAGAAGAGACACCTCCGGAAGGCCAGGAGGACAGTGGTCCTTCACTGGGAATGAGGGGGGGGGAGATGGGGGCAGTGGTGGGGTGTCCTTAGTGAGAGGCAGTCCTTCATGGGGGACAGTTCTTCACAGGGGTGGTCCTTCATGGGGCAATCCCTCATGGGGGGTTGGTCTTTCATCAGGGGTCCTTTGCAGGGGGGTTAAGGGTGGGGATGAAGGGGGAGTCCTTCGCAGGGAGGAAAGTGAGAGGGCAGACATCTGTCTGAGTTAATGAGTTTGAACTCTAGCCCTTGGCTGCATCCTGACTAAGGAGACACTCTAAGAGAGGTTTTGTTATCAGCTCCACGGGAGCCTCACTTTGTTCCTTTGCTGTTTGGAGCTAGACATAGCCCAGCCAGGGTGAGGGCATGGATCAGCCAGGGCCCAGCCCATGCCAGAGCCGATAGGTTATTGAGGCTACAGCCCCCCTCCCCCGACAGCCAGGCAGGGTGGAGGGCCAGGGACGTTGTCCCAGCAGACAGGTGAAGGTGGGAACCGGCCTCAGGGAGCAGAGACTCGCTGAGGGTGTCATGATGGTAGGGCTGGGCCTGTTGTTGGGGGCCAGGTGCCCCCACACTCAGAAGCAAACCCTGGGCTATGCTGTCAAGACCCCCGACTCTTGCCTCCAAGCCTATCATTGGGGGCTCCTGGAACTTCCAGGCCTTCTGCCCCCGGGGACTTGGCACACAGGACTACCGTGCTCACCCCACTGCAACTCTGGGGCTTTCAAGGTATCTGAGCAAACTTCTGCTTCTGAGTGAATTCCCCAGCAAGGAGGAAGCGGGGGTTTCCTGGCTGGAACACAGTGGCCGAGAGTAGGGCCAGGCCATGGAGGGCGTGGAGAGTGCAAGGGGGGGGCCGGGGCCATGGGTGCTATGTCCAGGACAGAGCTGGGGCCTGGACACTTGGGTACAGAGGAAGGAGGAGGAGGCCCCAGGACAGTCAAGCCCTCCCCACCCAGGCAGGCAGCTGACCTTCCTGGACCCAAGTCCCGGGATTTGCTTCACAGTGGTTGGGACCACCTGGCTGGGGCCCCACGTGGTCCTCTGTCCTATCAAGTCTTGTTTATCGCTGGATCCTGTCTCCCCCTAATGGAATTGGGGTCCCTGCTCACTCCCTCAAGGGTTGCTGATACCTTGAAGTGCTCTAGCCCCAGCTTCCCTCCTAGAGCAGGGTAAGGGGTCAGTGTTTGTCCAGAGTCACAGGGCTCCAGCTTGGGACAGTCATGGCCTTGTCCCCAGCGTGCTGCAGGCTCCAGGCTCAGCTGTCCGGGTCCCGAGTGAAGCATAACCTGATTTCTCTTTTGCAAGGAGCCGATGGGGTGGGAGGTCTGGCTTTCCCTTGAGGGGCCAGTGAGGTGGGGTCCTCTTGGGGGAACTAGGTGAAGGAGCCAATCCCATTTCCTGATTTGCCTGGAAAACACCCTTGGAATCCACTTGGCCAGTGGCCAGGATGCCTTACAGGACCGACCTTCTGCTTCCAGAGAGAGCAAACACACCCCAGCCCCACCTGGGGTGACTCTTGAGTGCCCTGGGCTGGAGGACACAGAGCTGGTGGGGCTTCCTGGAGGCCTAGCCCAAGGGCCTTGGGTCCGGCCCAAGGCTCAAAGGGCCCCTGTCCTCCTGGAGTCTGGCCCACAGGTGGAGGCCACTAACCTGGTCTGTTGGCTGGCAAAGTGGAGGCTCAGTTTGGGGCTGACAGACCTGAGGGACAGGCTGCCAGGAGGGGCCTGAGCCATGGCTCAAGCAATGCAGCTGCAGGCCAGACGGCTGGCCACTGCAGGGGTGGCCCACCCCAGGCTTTGGTTTCCCAATCCCATGGGTCCTACCGGGAAGATCCCTTCCCACCACAGGTCAGGGACTCCTCCTGAGCCAAATCCATCCCTGAACAGAGCAGCTGGGAAGGAGGCTGGCAGGACTTTGAGCTGGAGCCCTCAGCCATGCCTCAGTTGCTACATCTGAGAAGTGGGCTGAGTGGCAACATTTTCTCTGACCTCACAGAAGGTAGGAGGAGACATGGCACGAGAGTGCAGAGTGACAGGCGTCCACGCACAATCAGTGCTGTCATTATGAGCTCAGTGAAAGGCAGAGAAAACTTGGATCAGAAAGCCCTAGGTTTGAGTCCCACCGTGCCAGGCTGGGGAGGCCCTGGTCAGTGACTCCTATATCTCAATTTCCCATCTGTAAAAGGGAAAGCAGAGCTCAGGCCAGGGTGGAAGAAAGGGCCTCTGCCCCACCCCCAGAGCCCCTCCGTTGCTACGAGGCCGAGGTTAAAGCCACCACAGCCCCTAGCTCAAGAGCCCGTGGAGTCCCTGTGCGTCTAGTGTGGCCTTTCCAGCCCCACCTGTTTGCAGTGACACTGAGAGGTATGTCACTGGGCTGGGCCACCAGCCGTGCTCTCTGCCCACATTTACCCCCAGAATGTATATTTGCAAGCCATGTCCTGGGGTTCTAGCTCCTCCTCCACCTCTAGGCAGCACCCCCTCCATCAGGTGACCGTCAAAGGAGGTGGCCACTCAGGAGGGCGTGAGTGCATAGAGCTGGGTTGGCAGACATGAGGGGCATAAGTACTCCAGCACCAAGGCATCTCGTGGACCGTGCTTAGTTTCTGTAACACAGAGGGTGAGCAGATGCTGGACCTGGAGGTCAGGCTGGCTCTGGCCAAGGAGCCCAAATAATGTCTCTGGGACGTGAGCCACCAGGTACTCTGTGGGAGTACTGCAGCCCTGTCCCTCAGGTGGGGCAGCCCTAGAAAACAGCTTGTCCTTCTGTGCTTCTCTTTTCCAGTCTGAAAGGATTGTGGGGATGTCAGCCTGGCCTGCCCTGGGCCCGACCCCTCCTGGTAGCCACACATGTAGGGACATGGTAACCCTCCCAAGGCCGCAGCCTACTGGGGTCCTGCCAGGGCCTCCGAGAAGGCATGCTCAGCTGTCAGCCCACTGTCTGTGGAGAAGTGGCTCAGCCTGCGTCTTGGTGGGGCTCACGGAGAGGAGAGAGGTTAAATTATCCTGTCAAGGGTGGGGCATCAGCTGATAGTAGCTCACAGCCCTGGATGCCTGGGACCCCTGAGAAGACCGCTTTTACCCTGCCATCACCATGGAAATGGCTACTGTCCAGCACAAAAGGTACCCTTGGAGGAGGGGCGCGGGCAGAGGAAGCTGGCTAGCATGTTTGGGTGTTGGCTGAGGATGCAGCCTACTCCTACCCTCTGAGGTCCTTTACAAAGGCAGCTAACGCGATCAGTATTTAGTTGAATTTGTACTGCCCAAAAGGATTTGAAGACTCTCTTCCCACCTTCCCTCCAAACATCCAAGCGTGTTCTGTTTAGAAAGCCAAACAAAAGTAGCCGCTCAGAAATGTCTTAGGAGAATGGCATCCTTTCTTTCCTTCTGAGAAGTCAGAGCAATTTGCTGTTCCTCCTTTCTACACAGTCTTAACAAGGTGCAGGCATGGTCTGCTATTAGATGTGGGGCTTGCTGGGGCTGTGACCCCCAGCCAGAGTGCTGTGCTGGGCACTCGGCCAGCCCCAGTTTGCTGGCCTCTGACCCATGACACTGTTGGGTCCACAAAATGTGGCTGGTCTGAGCCTCAATGAAGTGTCAAAAGTCAAAAAAGAATGTCATGTGGTCAACCACACACTGGAACAGTGTCCTTTGCTACATTCGAGGGATTTGTTCTAGGACCTCAAGGATACCAAACCCACAGACACGCGAGGCCCAAATACCAAATGCCATAATATTTGTGTATAACCTACGCATATTCCCCCGTATACTTTAAATCATCTTTGGAGAATATTAAGACCTAATTCAGGCCAGACACAGCAGCTCATGACTGTAGTCTCAGCACCTTGGAAGGCTCAAAGGGGTGATTGCTTAAGCAGAGGAGTTTGAAGCCATCCTGAGCAAGAGTGAGACCCCATCTCTACTAAAAGTAGAAAACTTTGCAAGGTGTGGTGGCGGGCACCTGTAGTCCCAGCTGCTTAGGAGGGTGAGGCAGGAAGATCGCTTGAGTTCAGGAGTTTAAGGTTGCTATGCACTATGTCACTGCATTCCAGCCTGGGCGACAGAGTGAGACAGTGCCTCGACAAAACAAAACAAAAACCTAACACAAGGTAAATGCTGTGTAATTAGTTGTCATACCGTATTGTTTAGGGAATAATGACAAGAAAAAGGTCTGTATGCGTCGAGTACAGATGCAACCATTCATGTTTTAAAACATATTCAACGGGTCGTTGGTTGAATCTCTGAAAGCAGAACCCATGGATACAGAGGCCATAAAAAGAATGAAGTATTGTGTGGTGCTCAAGGGAGTAGGGCGCCGGCCCCATATACTGGAGGTGGTGGCTTCAAACCTAGCCCCGGCCAAAAACTGCAAAAATAAATTTAAAAACAAAAACAAAAAACGGAAAAACAATGAAGGATTGGGCGACGCCTGTGGCTCAAAGAAGTAGGGCACCGGCCCCATATGCCGGAGGTAGCGGGTTCAAACCCAGCCCCAGCAAAAAAAAAAAAAAGTATTGATAAAACACGATGAATCTTGAAAACATCATGTTCCATGAGAGGAGCCAGACAATAAGGACACGAATTGTGTGATCTTGTTGATATGAAATGTCCAGAACAAGCAAATCCAGAGACAGAAAGTGCTGCCCAGCTGGGGGTGCCATGTAGACAGGGTTTCTCCTGGTGGTGATAAAAATGTACTAAAACTGACTGTGGAGGTGTTCGCACAGCTCTGAACTTAATAAAATCCCTGGAAGGGTGCACATAGCTGGGAGAACCATGTAGTATATGAATTCTATCTCAATAAGGCTGAAAAACAGTTAAAGCATCTCAGTGACAGTTTTTATATTGATCACAGGATTCCATGCTAATATTTTGGATAAATAAACTATCATGATCAATTTCACGTGGCTTTCATTTCACCTTTTTTAAGGTGGATGCCAGAACATGTTAACTGCATGCGTGGTTCAGATCTGGGGCATTCAGTTTCTGGAGCTGCCCAAGTGCACATCAGGCTATTCCCAAAATGAACCGGGTGTGGTGGGAGGGTGAGTAGGACTGCTGCAGTGGGAGAGAGCAGGCCTGGCCTGGGCACAGCCACTGCTGAGGTAAGTGATGTACATGAGTATGTCTGGAGGTTAGTGCCCCCGTGCTGTGGGGGAAGGGTGGCTCTGTCCGACTCATACGGATTGAGCTGTGTGCTGGGTGTTGGTTGTCTTGGCTGCTAATTTTCTCTTATGGGGTGAACATATTCCCTGAAATGACACGCTCGAGTCCTCACCCCTGGTGCACCTGTGAATGTGGCCTCATATGGAAATATGGGCTTTGCAGGTGCAATTAGTTAGATTAAGGTCGTGCTGAATTTGGGGTGGTGGTGGCTCTAATCCCCAGGGAGACGGCAAAGGCCAAAGCAGAGCAGCTACAGCCAGAGATGGCTGAGGGTCAATGGTCCACAGCTACTGGAAGCCCCAGAAGTTGAAAAGTAGCCTCCCCAGAACCCCCCGAGGAGCACAGCTCTGCGACACCTAGATTTTCACTTCTAGCCTCCAGAGCCATGAGAGAATGGATTCGTGTTGGTTTAAACTACCCAGTCTGTGGCCATTTGCTGTAGCATCTCCGGGTGTGATGCTGCCCAGGATAATGTGAGAATACTTATGGGACAGCCGGTGCTTGCTGGGTGGGCACTGCGTGGGCTCAGCTCTCAGCACCCTGTGTGCTGAAAATAGCTCAGCAGCCTGCTGGGCGGTTTCATTCTCCACCTGGCCGTGGGCAGCAGAGGCCCAGAAAGGGTCCATCACCCACCTAGAACCACACAGCGGGTGAGAAGGGCTGGGGTCTGAGCCAGATGCAGCCCCTTCCTGACAACACGCCTGAGACAGAAGGTTGGAAGTCACATAGAATGCTCTGCCGGTAAGATGATAAGCTCCCAGGTTTTGTTTTGAAGCGCTTCACAGTGAACACAGATACAAGTTTATTTCAGATATCAACGCTTGCCTCAGAGAACAGTTGTTCCCTTTGCTATTTTTTTCCCTGTGGGCTGTGAGTTCTGGAAGGTTCTGAGTGATGACAATGGTGGCGGGAATGTGGCTCCTATCTCTGTGCAAACAGGAGCCAGGCGCTGGTAGCCACATCCCCAGTGGTGAACAACTTGTCTCTTGCAGCAGCTAGCATATTAGCAGGTAAATATAATTATTAAATATAAGAACTATTATTGTATGTTCTTGCAGATGAGCGAGGAAGCCCAGGGAGGTGAGGACCCTGGCCAGGCCCACCCTCAGCAGAGACCCAGGTTTATGGATGCCAGGGAGGAGTGAGGACTCAGAGCCTGTGTCCCCTGAGGGCACTGGAGGCTCTGCCAGGAGCATAGCCAATACCAGGATTTCGAGGAGAACACCAACGTGTCTGTGCCCACTGGAACTGCGGTTTGCTGACATTTTGCCTGCCTTTTTGTGAACAGTCTCCTACCTGTGGGCTCCTGGGCCTAATGCCGCCGTGAACCTGGCGAGCAAGGGTCTGGGCTCATTATTCTCTGGTGTGCAATCCCAGAATGACTGTCGCACTGTTTTAGGAGCCACCACGCTGGTCATTCAGCTTCATGTTTTCCCTTTCTCCCTGCAGGCCACCCCCCATCCTGCATGGCCTTCCTGCCTGGCTGGAGCACTGGCCTCTCTGGGACACTTCAGAGAGTCTCTTTCCCCAGTAGCCAAAGGGCAAAAAGTGGAGAGGCTGTGGGGTATCCATGGGAGACTGCCAGACACCTCCACCCACCTCAACCAGGACCCATCCAGGACCTGTCCAGGGCCCTATTGGACTGGGGTGGGGCTGAGCTTCCTTTGCGGCTGGAGGAGCTGCAGGGCCCTCATTGTCACCCTGCCCCCACATGGGGCTACCAGCAGCCCCAAACTGCAGTGTGGACGATGGGCTCCACCCAGGGGCCCATGCAGCAGGCCACGCCTATGTCACTTCTGGGTTTCCCCACTTTAGGGCGGGCTATGGGTTGCAGAATGTCCCACCTGGGGGATGGCCCCCAGACTGCCTGCTGGACAGAAAACAGATGGCCTTTCTTCCTCTGGAGCCCTTGCACCGAGACCCTGCGATGATCATTGCTGGGCGGGGCAGCCAGGACTACTCACATTCTCAGACACAGTTGCTTCCCCTATCCCCCTCCAGGAAGTCTGCATACCTGCTGCCCTGCCAGACACCACAGCCACCCCCACCTTGATGCAGCCCCAATCCTGACGGGGCTGGGAGGCCTCAGCCCCCTCCCCAGAGCAAATCCCTAGCCCATCAGCCCCCACGTTGCAGCTGGAGGGTAGACCCAACTCCATGTGCACTCACTCAGAATGTGCCTTGGTCGCCAGGGATGCCCAACTGTGGCCCACAAGCCCTCCAGACACTCTGGCCTGAGGGTCATCAGTCCACAGACCCTCCTTCCTCAACCTCCTGGCACCAAGAATGCCCCTTTTCTCCCTCACTGCCCTTCTCTTCCCCAGGCACAGCTCACCAGCCAGCCTTCCATAACATCACAGAGCACTTGCCATCATCTGCCACCATGTGAGGGTGGCTGCAGAGCCCCAGCAGGCTCCCTCCCCTCCCACAGCCTTGGCTATTACCTTCCTCCTGCCTCTGCGCTCTGGGCTGTCCTTTTCCCCAGACATGGACCGCACTTGCTGACCTAAGGCCTCCCTGTGCCTCCAGCCAGGACCGTAGAACATGACTAATATGGGAAGAGGGTTTCTGCAGATGTGATCAAGTTCAGGTCACACAGGATCAGGGTGGCCCTGAATCCAACAGCGAGCGTCCTTGTAAGAAGGGAAACCAGAGACACAGAAGCACACCCAGAGGGCAAGCAGCCGTGTGATCACAGAGGCAGAGATTGGAGCAATGTGGCCACTAGCCATGGGGTGCTGGGAAAGACTGGGAAAGACACCCCAGGGACTTTGGAGAGCATGTGGCCTGCAGACTCCTTGATTTCAGATTTCTGGACTCCTGACCTATGACAGGACAAGTTTCTGCTGGCTGAAGCCACCAGTAGCCGTGGGACAAGCACACAGACTAGCCTAGACCTGCTCTCCCCACTCAGGTCACTGGGTCTAACTATGGCATTGTGGTTCAGCAAGGGCTGGGCCCTGTGGTACCCCATATGCATTTGTAAAATAGAAACAGGGCAGGAGTTCAAGGGGCCAGTGCTGGTGTCACCCCTGCAGGAGAAATGCCCTGAGCGGAGCTGCTGTTGGCCCTGGACTCCCCCTGGCCTGGGCCAGGCTCCTCCTCAGGGCCCCGACAACTCCCCTGGTGGCTGTTGCTCCTCCCGTTCCAAATTGCTGCCCGGTGGGGCTTCCATGCTCCATCCACCCCTGCCAGGGGTTCTCCTCTAGCTTGGCAATGCGGGAGCGCCTCCTGGCCCCGCCAAGGTGTTCTGGGCGCTCTTTCCAGCGGGTGTGGGTGGAGTGGAAAATGACCTCAGAGGGTGGAGCTGTGGCAGGCCTAGGGGCGCTCTAGGGGCGCTCCAGGGGCACTGGGGGTGGGGACAACTTCCCACGCTGTGGGACTTGTGTCCTGAGCGCTGTGCCTGGAGTTCCCAGGGCTCTGTGATGAAAGGCACACTGAGCTCCAGCCCACTGAAGGCCTCGTTGCCACCTCCTATATCTGACCTGGGGCCAGGCTGGAGTTGCAGGAGGCCTGTCTGTGAGAGGCCGGAGAGGGCTTCCTGGGCAGCCTGCCCTACAGGCCCCAAGGAGCAGGGCTTGACTGTGCCGGCCTGGCTCAGCAAGGTTGTCTGTGGTCACTTGGGCCAGACAAACAATGGGACCAGAAGTTGCAACTCTGGGCATGGGTAGAGCAGGTGGCTTCGTGATAACAGGGTAATAATATTGGCAACAATCACCCCTTAGTCAGGGTCTTGCTAAGAAAGAGCCTTCTCAGAGCATTTAAACAGGGAACCAAGTGCCCCACAGTGGAGGCCCAGAGGAGGGGCAGGACTGATCACTCTAAGGAGCTGGGACCTGTGCCCTCGTAGGTGAGAGCCAGAGCCTGGAGCCACGATGCTGCAAAAATGACATCGGGGCCTCTGGCTTGCCTGCCTCCATCTCCACCAGGGTCCACTCTCCTGGGGGCTGAGCAGGGCAGGGAGGGGGTGCTGGATTAGGCACCAGCGGGTGCTGGGCTCAGAGGGTGCTTCCCTGGCTGTGCCTCCTGCTGCAATCACTGTCTACATCTGCAGACAGGAAACTGAGGCTCAGAGCGGTGGGGAAGCCCATGCCAGGTGCCCAGCCTCAGCTGCCAAGGCTCTTGCCTGGTGCAGTGTGGAGCCAACCACTCAAGCCCACAGAGACAGTACAGTGACCCCCAGGCTGGCTCCTGCCCTGATGCCATGTGGGCTCTAGTGGGCTTCAGGGTGGCAATCCTGCATAGGTGAGGTCAAGGGAGGGGATTTCCTGGGGTGGCTGCAGGCTGTCTCTGGCATTCCTGAGCTTCTGGAGCTGCGACTCCAGTCTCTGCCTCTGTGTTCACATGGCCTTTGCCCCTATGTCTGTATCTTTTCTACTTCTGTCTTTTGCAAGGTCATCCTATAAGGATTTAGGACCCACTCAGGATGATCTCATCTAGAGATCTTTACCTTAATCACACCTGCAAAGACCCTTTTTCAGATAAGGTTATATGCAATTTCTAGGTGACATGACTTTGGAGGGACACTCTTAAACCCATAGCTACTGGGCACAGATGGGGCCCCCAAACAGCCTCCAAATGGGCACTCGAGTCTATCCTGATGGTGAGCTGGACGCCTCTTCCCATTGTCCTCAGCACTACAGGATGGAGATCACTGCTACAATCCACAAATCCCTGTAAGGAAGGGGCCAGAGCTTGTGGGCTGCATGGGATGTGCCCCCCTGTAGAACCATCGACAGACCCCAAGGGAAGGGGCAGGGTCAGTCAGGTTTCTGTGAGGCTCTCAGGTGACAGCCAAGGACTAGGCTTGTCCCAGGGCTGGTGGTTCTTCCCTGGCATCTGAGAGAAGGGGGTTGAAGACTCTTTTGCCCTCCCAGACCCTGTTAACTCTGTCCGTCCATCTGCCCACCCATCTTTCCATCAATCCTTCCATCCATCCATCCATCAATCCTTCCATCCGTCCTTCCATCCATCCATCCATCCTTCCATCAGTCCACCCATCTTTCCATCCATCTACTCATCTGTCCATCCTTCTATCAGTCTACTCATCTGTCCATCCTTCCCTCTATCCATCCTTTCTTCCTTCCATCCATCCACCCATCCATCAAGTCTTCCATCAGTCCATACTTCAGCCATTCTTCCATCCTTCCTTCCGTCTATTCATCCACCTGTTTAGTCCACCCATCCATCCTTTTATCCTTCCATCAGTCCATCCATCCATCCATCCCTCCACCCCCTCACTTATCTGTTTGTCCATCTGGCAATCTCTTCAACCAATCTAGCCATCTGTCCGTCTACCCATCCATTTGTCCATCTGTCTATCTGGCCTTGGGAGAGGAGGGGAGCCACAGTCAGTCTCTGGCCCCTCACAGCCACCCTCCTCCTGGGGCCTGGGCCTCCCGCTGGCGCCGGGCAGGCAGCCCAGCCTGCAGCTGTGCTCTCCGGGTGGGAGTCTGGCCCTCCTGGCTTCCGTCACTCCAGCTGAAAAGCGTTTCCAGTTTATAGCAACGTAATTACTCAGCCTCCCTTGTATGGGGAGCTCAGGGAGAGAAGATGTGTCTGTGGGTCCAAGCTGATTCATACCAGAGAATAGAACAGGAAAGCAGGACTGAAGGTGTTTGGGGGACCATGAGGGCATGTGGAGGGGCTGTGCCAGGGTAGGAGGCTCATGGCTCTCTTACACTGCAGAATCCCAGGTCAGGACTTTGCTGGGCCTAGAGGGCACAGTGCCAGCCAGGGCAGGGAGGGATGGCAGTGAGGGGTGGTACCTGGGGCTCAGCAGTGGGGGCAGCTTAGTTGAACTGCTGGCCAGTGTGACCAGCCTGCCAGAGGCCTGGAACCCAGTGAGGGTCTGGCTGGGGGAGAGGCCCGCTCTCTGGTGGAAGGGATGTGTAGAATCTTAGAGGGACCTGCCCAGTGCCCTCTGACCCTGTTTAACAGTGTTTCCTTGAGGATCATGAGGCCAGTGGGGCTGATGGTCCCAGGCTGCTGACCACAGAAGTGGCCCTGGGGTACCTGGGGGCATGGGGTAGGGCCAGCTAGAGGCAGCTTCCAGGAGCCTGGGTACCCTGGCTTTGGTGGGACCTGGGCAGCACCAGTGCATGGTCTCTCTCATGTGCCCAAACTCCAGGGAGGTGTATGTGGGGAAACTGAGGCTGTGCCACATGAGAGGGAAGTGGTGGGCGGCAGCCACGTTCTCTACCAGCCCGTGTTACTGCCATGGACAGAGACCAGAGAGGAGGCTGGGCCAGGGCAGGACAGCACATGGCTCTCACCGGGTGCTGGGGAGGGAGGGTGGTAATTTCCTTTGCCTCACCCTCACTCTGAGAGCCTCTGCATTGATTAAGCAACTCCTGTGTGTAAACTGCCTGACCGGACCGTCCATGTACACAGAATTGTCACTTCTCTGCATGGGGCCGCCAATGCTCGGCGTGTGGAGACACCCAGGGGACGCAGCTGAGCCCGTATCAGTGTTCCCCCTCCGCTCCCACCACAAGTCCTGGTCAGCCTGAGATGTTCTCTGGTCACTAGAAGGGTCCTGGAAATTGGCGTATAAATACCCGAGCTCCCTTGCCTTCCATTGCCTCCATCATCCTTCTCACTCCCTATAAACTGGTTGGGGCACCAGCCCTATGTTGGGGTGAGGTCCAGGTGGGGTCCCCCCCCTAGACTTTTGCCTGGGCTGCCTGGGGCTCCCTTGGGCTGAGCAGGAGATGGACACTCTCTATCCCGCCCACTGTGTGTCTGCTCTTCTCCGGGTCTGGAAGTACGTGGCTCAGGAGTCCCCCCCCCTGGATCCTCTCCAGCCCCAAGACCCCCTTAAGTCAGGGAGGGGCATTAGTAATCACCCCCCAGGTGAGCCTGGCTCTGTGCCAGCCTGCCTACCCTGGGGGCAGAGCCAGAGACCCCTCACCCCACAGTGGCACTGTCTCATGATCTTCCTGTGTCCCTGAGGCCCAGAACTACAGGGTCCTGCTTGTTGTCCACCTCAGACAGGAGGGACCTGCCTGTGCTGGCCACAGCCCCTGACTTGTCTCATGGTCCTTCTTGGAGGGGTTCTGTCCTTGCTGGTGTGCTGTGGGCACCCTGTTTTGCTGGGCCATGCAGGGACTCCAGCCTGGGCTCTGTCAGTGAGTTTCTGCCCCCTGCCTGGGATCTGCAAAGTGAGAGGCCCCAAGTGTGGGTCTAACCGCTGCACCGGAGCTCTGTTACTTAGGGCAGCGACAGGCAGAGCTACGTTGGGAAGCTGCCCCTGCTGCCGTAATGCATTTCAGATGGCTCGGCTGACAGAAGCCGCCGACTCCGCCCGCTCCTCCAGTATGTGATCCTTCTGTTTCCTGTGGCCTGGCATTTTTGCACACTTCTGTTTAGGGCGGCTCTCTCCTCCTTGCTCCACACCTCCCCGGGATGATCCAGGCCTGCGGGGACACCAGACACCACAGCTTCCTGCAGGGGACCCCAGACCTTAGAGGTGTCCAGGGGAAGAGAAGAGGCTCAGGCATCCTCATAGGGGGGCCAGGCAGGGCACCCAGAGATCCCAACGCCGAGAGACAGGATCTGCCTGGAGCCCGCCAGGCCTTCCTGGCCTGGCCCTCCCAGAGGGTGGTTTGTTGGGGATTTGGGACAATTATGTATGGTTGTTTGTGGTTTTTCTTTGGTAACTGCCGGTTTCGGGCTGTGACTGAAGGGAACCGACAGGAGCCGCGACGGCCCCTGAGTGGGTTGCTCTGGGAGGGCCACAGGTAGGGCTGGGCCAGGCGTCTCCTTGTCCTGCCTGTCCTGCTGGGGCCTGTGACAAGCCCCTCCTGTATCTGGGTTTGTGTATCCTGCGCCATGCGCTTGGGGCAGGGCAGTGTGGGCACATCCCACAACAAGGACCCTGAGCCAGGAGAAATGGTGTCCTGTCCACTGCAGACCCCCCTGTCAATGGGCTGATCCCCATGAGGCGGGGCTTCATACATGCTGAGCACTCCTTCTGAGGTACTCAGAGTGCGTCCAGCCTGGGTTCCACTGTAATTCTGGTGGGGATTTGGGATTAGGTTAGGGTTAGGGTTCACGGTCACCAACACATGAGACACTGCAAGGCTCTCTGTGCGAGACGCTCTGCTCAGCACAGACTTCCCTCTACCTGCCACTTGTCTCACGGCAGCCCCAGGACGAGGGTGGTGCTGTGCTATAAGGGAGGAAATAGATGTCCCCTCAGAGGGAGAAATCCCAATTTAGCCCAGATCTACCTGCCCAAAGCCTGACTCGCAAGCCTCCCCAATGGCACATAACTCTCCCTCCTGTTTATGGTGTTTACAGGAATCAGGGCTCAGTCAATACTTTTGTGTATAGACTCATCCCAGGTTATCCCACTGGAAGAAACACATCCTGATTCCTTCAAGAGAATTGGAAGAAGCAGCCAAAGCAGCAGAGTCCATGACTTCAGCAATGACTGACTGGCAAGACAAGCCAATTTAGCAGAGCTGGAGCCCCAGGTCGTGAGATTCCTGCACTTGATTACCCTTCACCTACTCGGCTGCTGGACCCAGGAAATGTCTGATCTGCTAAGTAGCTTCAGGTTCAGGGCCAGGACTCAGACATCTCTGAGCTTGTTCATATTATATTTCTTTTGCATCGAGTTCTCAAAACTGTTATTAAAAAGATGTGCTCGTTATAAAACTCTTTAGAAAATGCTCACTATGATGGAGAGAATACCAAAGACTTCCACTGACCCCCCCCTCCCCAAATTAACTCCAGGGAACACTGGGGTGCACGTTCCTTCAGATGATTTTCCTGATAGAACACACTCATCCACGTGCATGAAATTTTGCATGGCAAAAATAGAATCAATTCTATGCAATCGCACATGGTAGCCAGCCTCAAGGTGACCCAGTGAGCCTCACCCCCAGGAGTTCCCGCCTTTGTGTCATTACTTCCCACACTGAATAGGGCTGACCAGTGTAATTGATAGGATATTGCAGAAGTGACCAAGTGTGGCTTCCAAAGTGAGGTTCACCTTGCTTTCTCTCGGGTCACTTGCTCAGGGGAGACAGAGGCTCTGTTGGGAGGACGCCCAGGCAGCACTGTGAACAGACCCGTGCTGGAGACTGTGACCCTCCAGCTCCAGTCCGGTGTCCAGCTGACTAAAGCCCTGGCTGACAGCCTCACAGGTGGACCACCCTGTGGTCAGAATCCTGGCCCCCAGAAACCATGAGACAGGAACATTTGCAGTGTTCTAAGCAGCTAAGTCTGGAGGCAGTTTTTTGTGCAGCTCTATTAGTTCTCTAGGGTGGACAAAACAAATATCCCAGACAAGTGGCTCAAGCAACAGAAATTTATTTCCTCAGAGCTCTGGAGGCAAGAAGTCCAAGACCAAGGTGTAGTCGGGCTGGCTTCTCCTGTGGCCTCCCTTCCAGCTTGCAGAGGGCTGCTGTCCCCATATCTGTCCAAGGTCTTTCTTCTGTGCACCTTTGAGTTCCCTCTCCTCGGAGGAAAGTCAGGCTGGATTAGAACAGCAGTGGTTCTCAACCTTCCTAATGCAGCGGCCCTTTAATACAGTTCCTGTGGGTTGTGACCCACAGGTTGAGAACCGCTGCCCTAAAGGCTTCATTTTAACTTAATCACGTCTTTAAATCTCCTGATCTCCAAATACAGTCACACTCCAAGGCTTCAACATATGACTCTGGGGAGGTAACACAGCTCAGCTAGTAACGGCACAGTGGGTCACAAATGTCTCCTGCTCTGTGTTCTGGCTCTGGCCCACATGGATGCACCACATGTGGCCAACCCTTTGCCTGTCTTCAGGGGTCAGGGTAGTTTCCTTTTCTTCATGAGGCCTCTGCGGGGTGGCCGGCCAAGCCCTGTGCGTCTGGCCACTTGTGTGGCTTGTTATTCAGGACCAGGCCCCTGGTATGGGTGCCGTGGCCAGGGGAGGTGTCCTGGGCTTGCCCTCCGTGGCTGTTCTGCTCTTCACCCCAGCAATAGGAGAGCAGAACCTTGACTGCCGGTGAGGCGGAAAGTCTCGCCTGGGCGTGTTACCATCTGCGGTCTTGGGGGGCGGGCAGCTGCTCACCGCCCAAGGCCTGGGCTGGCCTGTCCAGGACATCTGGCAGGAGGAATACTGGTCCGAATCCTCTGCCACTTCCAGCCTGGCTCGCCATGTCCCACACAAGCCTTGACCACCGGGGTCAGGACAGTCGCTGTCCCTGGAAGACCTGGGACTGGAGGGTCATCCTGCCTTGGTGATCCCACTTCAATTACACTCACTGATTCATTCACACATTGGTTCGGGCAGCTCCCACGGCATCCGCTCAGCAAGCCAAGAGCAGCGCTAGGTCCTCGGCGGCCCTGCTTCACAGAGCTTGCTTCCGGCCTGTGTGGAAGGCAGCTTAGTCTCTGGAGGATCCTTCAGGATGTCCCAGAAGAAGGCTGTGGCCAAATAGCCCAGGGGACACAGGTTGAGCAGAACCAGCAGGACCCGGTGGCTTGACCCTTGTCAGCATCAGCGCGTCTGGGTGTCTACCCTCCGTGTGTGACAGGCTGGGTGGTGGGGGGGGGTGGCATCATCCCCAGTGCTGAAAGGTGGGCAAGGCAGGATCCCCCTACTTCCCCTTCGTCCCTGAAGCCCTGTGCCCCCCCAGCCCAACCCATCCTGGGGAAACCAGCCCCAGCCCAGTGAGGAGGGGCCAGCACACCCTGGTTGCATCCTTGGGGTAGCTCCAGCCCCTTCTAGCCACAAAGGCTCCCTGCACAGGTGTGCCCAGTACTTTAGTCCCTACCCCTGAAATTGCTCTACCTATATCAGGCCTCTGCTGGGTCCTACCATGCAGCAGAACTCTCCAGTCAGATTTTCCCCTAGGCCCCTAAAGCTCAGAAGAGGCCTGTCATCCAGGGGGATAACAGCCTGCTGAGGCACACGTTATTGGCATGTCTCCCCAGTTGGGGAAATCAAGGCACCAAGACGCCCTTGTCTGAACCAGAAATCTCAGAGCCAGGATTCAAATCCAGGATGCTCTGCTTATGCTCAGCTTGTCCCTGGGCTGCTGCAGGGGCTGGGAGGGACCCACACTTGGACGCTGCTCTCACATGGGACAAGACGCTTTGCCTGCTGAAGGCTCTGTGCTGGAGGGCCGCCCACCATACAAGGGGGCGACTGAGTGCGGGGCACCCTGACAATACCAAAGACTCATTCCATGAGATCATGGAAAGCTCTCTGCATGTGCTGCTATCTGGATCCCTGTGCTGTGCCAGAGAGAGGCCCACGCCCTGCCACATTGGCTAGAGCATTGGGCTTGGAGAACATCAAATAGCTCAGGGCAGAAGGGGGCAGAAGGGGAGCATCTTTGTTGATGGCGGCCACCATGGCCAGCTCTGCAGACACACTTCCATTCCACAATCTTCACAGTGCCCAAGGAGGTGACAGAATAAATGTTCCCATCTCATAAAGCAGAAACGGAGGTTCAGAGAGGTTAAGTAACATAGCAAAAGTCACATAGCTGGTCTGAACTGGGTATCGAGCTCAGGTCTGTCAAAAGCCCAGCTGTTAGCTGAGGAAGATGAGGCTCCACCTTGGGCACTAAGAAAACAAAATTCTGAGAGAGGAGACCTGGCCTGGGCTGGGAGCCTGGTGGGCCCTTGTTGCGTGCAGGAGGTTCCCACTCCACAGCTGCCACTGTCAGGGGTGGAAGATATGCAGGGGGCCATGTCTGCCTGGGCAGACAAGAGGGCCCCAGGAGACCTGGGGCCAGAGGCTGGAGACATTCTTCTGAGATGATAGTTGGTTGTGAGGCTGCTGCCAGACTGGCCCCACTACATCCCAATGTGTAATCAGGGGAGTGAGGCTTTGGCTTGGACCACAAAGCCTCGTGGGATGAGGCTAGGCAAGGAGCCCTAGCCCCAACAGAGTGAACGGAAGGACCATGTGGGAGCACTCGAGTGCCAGCCCCTCCTTCCCAGTGCTAGTGGTGCCCCCTAGGCCCTGGGCCATGCCAGGGAGTGAGTTTGGAGGCCAGGTGACAGCAACGGAGGCTGAGGGCCAGGCTTCTGCCAATAAGGGACTGCAGAGCCTCTGCCCTGTCTTGGTGGCCTCTTCCTGCTGCCCTGGGTCATCCTCCCCCGAGATGCCCCCACTTACTCCCTCCCAAGGCTGCCCCTGAGACACCCCAAGATCCCACCTTTCCCCTGAGGCCCCCAACTCCCACCTCCCTACTAGGTCCCCCTGACTCCCACCTCACCCCTGAGACACTCTGGGTCCCACCTCCTCCCTGAGACACCCTGGGCCCCACCTCCTCCATGAGACCTCCCGTTCCCACACCTCCCCAAGGTCCATCCCCTGTCACTGGTCCACCTACCCTCTGTGGCTCCCTTTTCTAGGATGTCTTCCTGCCCCAGGCCCCCAGGCAGCCCCGGGGCTCCAGCAGAGAAGGGCAGGAACTGGGACCCCTCCTCCTGGGCCAGACCTGGGGCACAGAACAGGGAGGGTCTGCCTCTCACACAGACGCCAGGCCTGGCAGGGAAGCTGAGAACCTGGTGTGGGTTTGGGCCATGAAAACAAGTAGGCTGTCCCTGTGGTGGGAGTGGGCAGTGAAGCTGGACCATGGGGGAGGTGGGCCCAGCAGTGGTGGAGCCCTGAGCTCCTGAAAAGCTCTCCAAGTTTTTGGTGCTGCGGCAGCCAGCTGAAGAGCCAGCAGGCTGGAAGACAGGCAAGGAGGGGGACCTTCAATGCCCACCAGAGTCTCTAATAGCCAAAAAGGCTGGACAACTGCTGAGGAGACATCTGTGCCTTGGTGTCTCCTTCACTTTACACTTGGGACTAAATGTGGAACCCCCATTTCCTATGCCTAGGTCAGTTGATTGTGAATTTCCTAGGCCTGAAGTCCATGGATGGACTGTGTCCATTCATTGATACACTCATTCACCTTGCCCCCGGTGGAAGGGACTGT
>CAUYRH010110070.1:0-10688 GCA_963574655.1 Perodicticus potto
AGAAAATATCATGAATGTTACATTAATCAGGTGGATAAAAATATCTCCGATTGTATGGGAAGCCCGCACACTGTACTCCAAGCTTGAATCATTGTACACAGTTATGACTCAATAAAAAATAATTAAAAAAAAAAAAAAAGAAGACATAAAAAAAATAAAAAAAATAAAAAATGTATCCATCTATCTATCTATCTATCTATATATCTATCTATCCATCTAGCTATATCTATATAGATATGGTTTGGTATTTATGATTTAAGCATAGATATTGGAATGGTGATGGGCCATCATTCTAATGCACATAGACATTTGTGAGGCGTGTGGTTCAAGTGGAGAGAAAACAAAGTTGGAGATAAGAAGAAAAAAATGAAAAGAAGATACTATTTAAAAACTGTATCCATGGATACATTTATACATGTATCCATGGATACATCTTTTCATTTTTTTCTTCTTATGTTTGACTTTGTTTTCTCTTTACTTGAACCACGCGTTTCACAGGTGTTTGTATTGGAATGGTGGCCCATTATTGTTCTAATATCTATGCTTGAATAATAAATATTAAATCATATAAAATTCAAAAAAAAAAAAGAAACAATGCAGGGATGTCCAATGTACCCTTTACTTGGTTTCCCCCAATGCTATCGTCTTGCAAAACTATATAGAATGATATCGCAAGCAGTACATTTACAAAATATAAAACATTTCCATCATTTAAAAAAAAAGCGCTGTTGTCATTTATTTATTTATTTGCAAACTACGCTTCCTGCCTATCTATTTTTAGGTTTTCTATTCTGTTCCATTGATCTTGGAATGGAAGATTCCTCTTTTTGTATCTATTCCTCTGCCGATGCCACACAATCCTGGTGACTGTAGCTATGTAATAAGTCTTGAAATTGGGTAGACCAATTCTTCCCGCTTTATTTTTAAAATTATCTTAGCTCTTCTAGTTCTGCTCCATATCAATTTTAGATTATCTTATCTACAAGAGGCTGGCTAGCATTTTAATGGGAACTGTATTAAACCGGAATATGAACTGGGGGAGAACTGACATCTTTACTATGATACATCTCTATATTCATTTAGATCTTCTTTGATTTTCTTCAAAAATATTCTGTAGTTTCCAGCATGTGAGTCGTGTACAAATTAGTCATATTTTCACCTAAGAACTTCATTTTCTTCTTGAGCAATTTTAAGTGGTATTGTACTTCCAATTTTGGTGTCTGTTTGGACACCAAATGTTCATTGCTAACATATAGAAATACATTATCATTAAGTTTTGAGTGATGATCTTTATTAGAAGGCCTTACTGAACTCAGTTGTAGCTTTTGTGATTTTTGTTATTGTTATTGGTTTAGTTTAGATTCTTGAGATTTTCTACATAGACAACCATGACATTTAATAAGGGGGACAGTTTCATTTCTTCCATTCTGTTCTATAGCTTTTATTTTCTTCCTTCCCTCTTTGCACTGTTTAGAAATTTCAGCACTATGTGGTATAATGCTGATGAGGGGAAACATCTTGCCTTGTTTCCAAAGACTGAGACCATTCAGTCTTTCATCACCAAGTATACTGTTAGCTGTCGTGTTTTTGTATTTATTCTCCATCAAGATGAGAAGGGTCTCCTTTATTTCTATCTTACAATATTTGTTATTAATAGATGTTGAATTTGCTGAAAGTCATTTTCTTTATTGATTTACATGATCGTGTAAGTTTTATTGTTTAGTCTATTATGGTTTGCATTGATTGATTTTAGAATATTGAGTTAGCATTGCATCCGTGGAATAAATTCCACTTGATGATAGGATGTAATTCTTTTTATATTTGCTAATTCTATTTGCCAGTGATTTGTTAAAATTTTTTGCATGTAAGCCAATGGTTACTCAGGAGGCTGAGGTGGAAGGATCATTTGAGCCTAAGAGTTCAAGACCAGTCTATGTAATATACTGTGGCTCTGTCCCTCCTCCCAATTGTTTTTGCATCTGTATTCATAGGGGATATTATAGTTTTAATTTTTGTACTATCTTTGTCTGGTTTTCGAATTAGGATAAGACCAGCTTCAAAAAAAAAGAATTGGGAAATATTCCCTCTTATTCTATTTTCTGGACGAGCTTGTGTAGAATTGGTATTAAATCTTTAAATACGTGGTAGAACTCTCCAGTTAAACCAACTAGAATGGGGAATTTCATTTTTGAGAGTTATTAAATCATAAATTCCTTTTCTTTAATAGTTACAGGGCTATTCAAATAGTTACTTTCATATTGGGACTTGTGGTAGATTTGACTTTACTAGGAACTGGGTCATTTCATGAAAGTTGTCCAATGCATGTGTGAAGACTTGTTCATAGCACTTCCTCATTATCCTTTTGACATCTGTAGTGTATGCCCTGTTTCATTCCTAATACTGGTCACTCATTGCTTAATACTGTTTTTTTGTGGGGGACGGTCAGTTTTATTTGAAGTATTTTAAATTTATTGTTCTTTACAAAGGAACAGCTGAGTTTCATTGGCAGTCTTCATTGTTTTACTGTTTCAATTTCTGCTCTTACCTTTGTTATTTTTTTAATTTTTAATTTTTTTTTTAATTTCAGATGAATATGAGGGTATATGATCAGGTTACAGTGTTTACATTTATAAGGTAAAATCTGAGTTATAGTTGTGTCTTTCACCCAGGAAGTGTGCCAAATACCTGTGCATTGTACCCATTGGGTGGGAACTTACTAATCCCCCTCCTATCTTCTCCTCTTTGTGAATTTAATTTTCCTCACATGGGCCTGTAGTTATTAATCTACTAGTTTCAACTTAGTTTGAGTACATGTCATGCTTATTTTTCCATTTCTGTGATACTTAGGAAAATGTTTTCTAAACCCTTCCAGGTTATTACAAAAGATACATAACCTCCATCTTTTTATGGATATGAATAGTGTTCCACAGTTTATTAATCTATTCATGGGTTGAAGGACATCTGGGTTGTTTTTACATCTTTGCAAATGTGAATTGAGGTGCTATAAACATTTGAGTGAAAATGTCCTTACTATAAAATGACTTTTTTCTTTCGAGTGGAATACCTGGTAATGGGATTGCAAGATCAAATGGAAGGTCTACTTTTTAGTTCTTTGAGGAGTCTCCATACTTCTTTCCAAAAAGCTGTAGTAGTCTGCAGTCCCACCAACAGTGCATGAATGCTGTCTTCTCTCTGCACTAATGCCAATATCTGTTGTTTTGGGACATTGAGATGTGAGCCACTCTCACTGGGGTTAGGTGATATCTCAAGGTGGTTGTTGATTTGCATTTCTCTAATGATTACAGATAACGAGCATTTTTTCATGTATTTGCTGGCCATTTGTCCTAGTAAGCAAGATTCTGTTCATGTCTTTTGACCAGTTTTTATTGAAATTGTTTGCTCTTTTTTTGTTGATTTGCTTTAGTTCTTTGTAGATTCTAGTTATTAGCCCTTTGTCAGATTTGTAGCATGCAAATATCTTCTCCCATGCTGCCAGGTAGTTTCTTTGCTTTGTTGATTGTGTCCTTAATTATACAGAAACTTTTTAACTTGATCACACTCCATTTATTTATTTTTGTTGTTGCTGCAATTATCACTGGAGGTCTTCTTCATAAATTCTTTACCTAGGCTGATAAGACTGAGAGTTTTTCCCAGAATTTCTTCTAGGGTTATTATAATTTCATGTCTTAGATTTAAATGTTTTATCCCTCATGTGTTGATTTTTTGTGAGTGGTGAGAGGTGCAGGTCAAGTTTCAGTCTTTTGCATGTGGCTAACCAGTTCTTCCAGCACCATTTATTAAATTAAGATTCTTTACCCCAGTATATGCATTTATTTACTTTCTCAAAGATCAGATGATAATATGAGGCTGGTTTCAGCTAAGTTCTCTGCTCTGTTCCATAGGCTATATCTCTATTTTTATGCCAATACTAGCTGTTTTGATCACTAGACTTGTAGTATAATCTGAAGTCTGGTAACATGATTTGCTCTTATTTCATAGAATTTCATTGACTATTCAAGGGGGTTTCTGGTTCCATATGAAACAAAGAACTATTTTTTCAAGATCTTCAAAGTATGAACATATGATCCATCAAGAGATGCAGAAAAAGCATTTGACAAAATTTGGTGTCTTTTTATTTTTTTATTTTTTTTTCAGTGTCTTTTTAGATAAGAACACTTAAGAAAATAGGCATAGGCGGCACCTGTGGCTCAGTGAGTAGGGTGCCAGCCCCATATACCGAAGGCAGTGACGGTTTCAAACCCAGCCCCGGCCAAACTGCAACAAAAAATAGCTGGGTGTCGTGGTGGGTGCCTGTGGTCCCAGCTACTTGGGAGGCTGAGGCAAAGAAAATTGCCTAAGCCTAGGAGTTGGAGGTTGCTATGAACTGTGTGATACCAGGGCACTCTACCAACGGTGATAAAGTGAGACTCTGTCTCTACAAAAAAAAAAGAAAAAAAGAAAAAAGATTTCTTAAACTGATGGAAGCCATCTACAACAAACACACAGCCATTACCATACTGAATTGAGAAAAACTGAAAGCATTTCGCTTAGAACTGGAACCAGACAAGGGTATCTATTATTGCCACTACTATTCAATATTGTGCTCAAAGTCCTAGCCAATCCAGTCTGATGAAAGAAAGCATCAAGGAGACAGAGCAGGTCAAATTATTGCTCTTTGGTGATAATACAATCATATGCTTAGAAAACTCCAACAATTCAAGTCACCAAGACTTGGAAGTCACCAAGAAATACAGTAATGTCTCAGGTTGTAAAATCAATGTTCACAAATCAGTAGCCTTAATATGTACCAACAACAGGCAAGCAGAGAATCAAATTAAAGGTACAATACCCTTTGCTGAACCATCAAAGAGTATGAAATATGTTAGAATATACTTAAAGGATGCAAAGGATCCCTACAGAGAGAACTATGAAACACTAAGAAAAGAAATAGCAAAGGATGTTAACAGATAGAACAACATATCATGCTCATGGCTGGGAAGAATCAACATTGTTGAAATGTCTATCCTAGCCAAAGCAAGCTACAGATTTAATGCAATCACCATTAAAATTGTCTTTATTATTTTTTTCTTTGTGCTTGTCTTGAGCTTGCCTCTTCTTTTTCTATGTTCTTAAGGTAGGAGACTTTTTCCTCTTCTCTAATTTATGAGTTTAGTACCACATAATTTTTTTTCACTATGTACTACCCTAACTGCATTACACCAATTTTTTTAATTAAATCATAGCTGTGTACAATAATGCAATATTGGGGTAACAATGTGCTGGTTTTATATACAATTTGAAATACTTTTATGAAACTGGTTAACAAAATTTCTCTCCAGACTTCCTCTTTGACAATGGATTAAATGCTGTTAGGTTCCAAGTGTTTGAAGATTTTCCTGTTATCTGTTTTTGATTTTTAGTTTGATTCCATTGTGAACCAAAAATACACTCTGTGTGATTTCAATGATCTCGAATTAATCAAAGTTTGTTTTATAGTCCGGGATATAATCTGTCTTAGTATATGTATGTTTCATGGATGCTTAAGTAAAATGTATATTCTGTGTTGATGGATGGAGTGTTCTACAATGCCAATTAGATCTTGGTGGTTGATGATGTCATTGAGGTTCTCTAATCTTTGCTTTTTGTTTTTATGTTTTTTCTTTTTCTTTCTTTTTTTGGTCTAGTTGTATTAATTATTAAGACAGGGGTGTTAAAGTCTGTAAGTATAAATGTGAATTTCCCTGCTGCTCTTTTCAGTTCTTTTTTAGTTTTCTAATTAGTGTTTTTCCTTGGCATGTTTTGCTCCTGTCTTGTCTAGGATTTCTATGCTTCTAAGTGATTGACCATTTTATCATTGTGTAATATCCTTCTCTGTCTCTGGCAAATTTCTTTATTCTGAAGTCTGCTTTATCTGATATTAATATAGCCACTTTGTTTTCTTTTGATTAGCATTTGCCACACCTGTTTTCCTTTTACTAGCTTTCACATTACTTCATCCTTTCACTTTCAACCTGCCTGTATCATTCTATTTTTAGTGAGTTTCTTGTAGACAACAATGAGTCAAGTTTTTTAGTCTACTCTACCAATTTCTGTTTTTCAATTGGGATTATAAAGACCATTTACACTTAATATAATTACTCATGTTAGAGATTAAGTCAGCCTTCTTTTTTGTTCTGTTCTATTCTGTTTTTTTTTCATTGTTACCTTTTTCTATACATTGTGACATTTTTAATATTCCAATTTTATATATTTATAGTGTTTTGGAGTGGATATCTTTGTATACCTTTTTAAAGGTTTTCCTTGGGTATGACATTAGATATAAGTTATCAGTCTACTGGTCTCATCATTTTACCAATTATTACAAAATGCAGAAAACATATATCTGTCTTTATGTGCCTTAATCTCCCTCATTTATAATATAATTACCTTAAAACTTTTTCATAAAAATTTAGAACCACTTTAGGTAACATTATAATTTTGCTTCAGCCACCAAATGATTTAGAAAATTGAAGGAGAAGAAAGTTTATTTTATTTACTTATATTTTCACTACGTTTTCTTCTATTCTGATGTTTTAAGATTCCTGATCTTGTTATTTTCATATATCTTCAAAGAACTTTATTTAGCTATTCTTTTAGGAGTGGTCTGTTGGAGACAAAAACTCTTAGTTATCCTTCATTCAAGACTACCTTGATTTCCTACCTTGATTTCCCCTTCGTCCTGTAGGATATGTGATTCTGCATTGACAATTTTTTTTTTCTTTCAGCACTTACAAAAGATACCACTTTCTTCTGATCTCCTTGGTTTCTTATGGAAAATCCATTATCATACAAAGTGTTTTTCCCCTATAGTTAAAACATCCTTTTTCTCTTGCTGCTGTCAATATTTTTTCTTTGTCTTTAGTTTTTAGAAGTTATATTTTAAAGTGTCTTGATGTGAATTTCTTGGGTGATCTTGGTTATTTGCCAAATTTGGTATATTTTCAGCCACTATTTATTTGAATTCATTTTTGTCCCTCCCATCTTTCTCTTCTCCTTGTAGGATTTCTATTCTTAGCCACTTGTTATTGTCAGCAGGGTTAGAAATCTAGGTTCCTTACATAGTCTTCACTGATAGTATGGGGGCAGAAGGCTCCTTATCACTGGGTGAGACTGAGAGTCACAGTTCTAGTATCAACCTGGGTGAAGAAATGGGGGTTGTGGTTGGAGAACCTTACTACTTCATGAAGTTAGGAGTTTAGGATACCCACTTGGCCTTTACTGGTATGGGTAGGGATGAGACCACAGTATGTTGTATGTTGTTTGACTGGAGAAGAGCAATTATTGTCTAAAAGGTAATGTCTTATGAGGCTGCTCCTTTCCTAGTCTTTCAGATGGGAAGAGTAGGCTTTCTGTTTGGACTATTTTTGTTTGAATCTGTTGGCATGTCAGAGTTGCCTCCCTCTCCAATGCACATTCAAGATATAAGAGACAAAACAACAATAACAATAAGAAACAAACAAAAAACCTCAAGAAGTTCACCACTATGTTATTCCTTAGGTTAAGGTCCCTAGCTGGTCTTTCTTTATTCTCTACTTTGCAAGTCTTCTTTTTTTTTTTTAAATTAGTGTTTGAGTATGCATATGTTGAGAAATAGAGAAAGGTACATCTACTTTTATCCTCCTGAAAATGGAAATAGGAGAATACTTAAGGTTTTTGAATATTAAATCATCTGTGCATTCCTGAGATAAACCCAAATTGGCCATGGCATATTGTACTTTCACATAAATAACATAATATTTACTCTAGGGATAATTATGCTCTATCATTAAAGCAAGACTTTTTTTGTGTAATCTGCTCAAAGTTCTGCGAATCCTTGTCTTTAGTCTGGGTGGTCAAGAAGACATCCTCCCCAGACCTATGCGAATACCTAAAACCAGTACCTTTAATTCATTCGCTGGCTTTGGGTAATTTTCTCATATGCATGTGCTAATCAGTACTTAGATGAATGGATGCCATCAACAGGTGAATGGTTTAAATAAATTGTGGTACACGCATAAAATCAAATATAATGTAACAGTAAAGAATAAGTGAACTACTGTTAGATGCCAAAATGTAGATAAATTTCAAAATAATTTTGCTAATAGAAAGAATTCAAACCAAAACCAATGTATATTCTTCTACTTATTTAAAATTCCAGAAAATGTTATTTAATTTATAGAGACTGAAAACAAAATAAAATGGTTGTCCTGTGGATGTTAATTAATGAACCATTGCAAGAGGGAGTGATTACAAAGGGAGATGAGAAAGCCTTAGGGATTATGTTTAAGGTGGTTTCCTTGGTTATGACGAGGCTTTCACAAGTACACATAAATGTCAATAGAGCACTAAACGTATGGTTTATGTATGCACAGTTATTTTATGTCAATTATACCTCTTTAAAGCTCTTTAAAGAAAAATAACCCAAAGGTTATGACTGTATTTTCAGGTATATCATTAACATCTTCTTTTCATCCAACTTAGAATTCTTATTCCAGCAGTCTTTCTTTCACTGATTTTGTCTACAGAAGACCTTTAAGTTCTCCTCTGAGTCATACCGAACATCCTGTTAGTTCCCTTGTTAATAAATTAGGTATGATTTTTCAGTCAAAAATAATAATAATGAAAACTAATTAGGTATGATTTATCAGTCAAAAATACTAATAATGAAAACTAACAGTAAACTTTTAAAAATGTTAGGCATATGATGACTGCATACTTGAAGGATAATTATATTTTGAACATTCTGCAGATTATTCTGTAACAACACTTATACCTATGATGCAGGACAAGGTGGCCCCATGACCTGCTGCCTTAGCCTTGGTGGTGTTGATGCTGCAGCATCAGGAGGAACCAGCTTGCTGGAAGGGCCTGACACCTGTGGGGGAGACACTGGTGCCTAGCTGTCTCCTCCCTGAGTACTTCTTCCTGGGCAATTTCATGGGTGGCGCCTTGTTGTCTCTTCCCCTGCACTTCTGACTGGTGAACTTCATGTAAGTTTCATTGAGAGTTCATTGGACAGCTGGTTGCAACTGATGAAGACACAGGCCCTAAAAGTCAACATTGAGTTCTGGCAAAACAACCCCTTGCCACTATATAAACCCCTGAGGACAGAGGCAGGACAGACCTGGAAGAGGGAGCAGGAGAGCTTATTCCCCTCCTGGGCTCTCTCTAATAGGACTTTTGGTTTTTGTAAGATTTTGTATTTGTTTCTGTGAGTAAATCCTTTCTTATCACTGATCTGTGGTCCCTCGATGCCTTCTTAGAATCACGGGGCCCAAGAATCTGAAACACCAGTATCACCTATAAAGATATAAAGATACATTTATTTAAAATATCAGTACAAATTATTTATGAGAAAATATTTGTAAGCATAGTTCTAAATAGTCTTCTCTTAAATTCATTTCTGTACCATTTATTCTGTGGAAGCAATTATTTAATAGTCAATTCTTGACAACATGAGGATTCTTAGAAATACAACAAGAACCTTAAACAAAGCAAATAAAATTTCATGACTTAAGGCATGATGTGAAAATGAAGATAAGATGCAAAATCACCTGTATATTTTAAGTCAAATGTCACGATTTATCTGGGAATTTGAGGAATGGTAAAAACCAGGATAGCTAGATAAAATAGAAAGCACATGATCTACAAAACAAGTGAATGCGAAGGGTGACTCATACTTCACTATTTGAACCCGTGTATAACGGTCATGGGAGTGATTACATTTTGTGCTCAAAGGAATAAGTGAAGATGGGAAAATGATGGATAGAGTTGATGGAGGGACAAAAGAGACTAAGGGAAAAAGTAGACAGAGAAGAATTAAAAGAAAGTTTAGATGAATGAAATCATGCTGACTTTCTGTTAAAGAGAAGGAACATTCTGGGCCAAGCAGTCCTCAGCCAGGCTGCTGTGGACCACCTCTGAGAAAACACATGCAAATACTAAGCACCAAGCAAGGGTCCCTCCAGGTGTACAGGCTCCCCATGGACTGCAGGATACTAAGTCAGCTCCAGGGGCAGAAGACTCAGCAGATGTGCTGGCAGTGTTCTAAAGAGACAATTTGTGCTGAAGTTTCCATCTGACCCTATGTATGCTCCAGCATCTGGCAACTCTGCTCATGAAAAAAATTATGAGCCTTATTGGAATTTCCCTCCTTCAAAGATGACTTAGGAGCCAAAAATGCTCAACATCAGACCTCTACATAAATACTATCCTCACCTTTGTCATTGCTATTCTGAGAGAGAGAGCACAATGCAAATAAATATAACTATAAAAAATATATTTCAGAATAAGAATTGTTCCATGCATCAGGAAAAACTTCAAATGATTGCAATCTAAAAATGTTAAATAAATTAAAGGGAAAAATGGACACTTGGTGATGGAAAGCTCAAGAAGAAGATTAGAGAAATTTTTAAAAGACAAGTTAAAAAACTTTAAAAGTGAGATTAAGATTAAGAAAAGGAATTTTGATCCTTAATCATCAGAGAAATGCAAATCAAAACCACCTTGAGATATCACCTAACGCCGGTGAGCCTGGCTATTTTTAGAGACATGGTCTTGCTCTTGCTCAGGCTGGTCTCATCCCTGTGAGATCAGGCAATCCACCTGCCTCAGCCTCCCAGAGTGCTAGGATTACAGATGTGAGCCACTGTGCTCAGCCACGTTTATTA